>PVKB01000051.1:657312-923972 GCA_004027205.1 Ctenodactylus gundi
TTTTTTTTTTTTTTTTTTTTTTTTTTTTTTTTTTTTTTTTTTTTTTTTTTTTTTTTTTTTTTTTTTTTTTTTTTTTTTTTTTTTTTTTTTTTTTTTTTTTTTTTTTTTTTTTTTTTTTTTTTTTTTTTTTTTTTTTTTTTTTTTTTTTTTTTTTTTTTTTTTTTTTTTTTTTTTTTTTTTTTTTTTTTTTTTTTAGAGAAAAATCCATTTACATTTTAGGCAACACAAGTGGTAATACTATTCTTCGGTTCCCCGTGTAAGGTTAGTGCCTGTTTGTGTTTTTGCCTATGTTGCTACTTGTTGTTTTCTGCACTTGCCGGGCTTGTTATGTATGCGCAGGGCTACTTCAGTACTAAGCCAATGACGAGACAGAGTGCTTCTAAAATGCTGTTAAGCAATATTTAATGACTTTCACCATATGTGTTTATGTGTTTGTGTGCGTGAGAGAGATAGAGATGGGGGGGGAAGAAAGAGAGACAGAGAGAGATATTTCTTTGACACTTAAGCAATTTACTCCTGTGCCTTATTTTCACATGTTTGTTGTTATGGACAATAGATCTACCAGTGATGAAAAACTGAGGTCCTGTCACATCTTTCCTGGGAAGGCGCAGACCTGCACATGTCAGTGTCTCTCTGCCTCCACAGGAGTATGATGGAGCATTTCAAAGCCGCCTCTGGATGTCACACAGGATTTCCTTTTAAGATGGTTAGCCAAGCTCTTGTTTGTTCCAGCTGATATGGTTGTTTCGGGCAGCTGCAGCAATAAACATTCTAAGCTCATTTTTTTTTTTTTGACAGATGTCTGGGGATACAGCTTCTCAGTGGACAAACTATTAGGTCAAATAAAGGTAAACCTTTTGATGAAGATTTTTCTAGAACACTATCAGACAGGTCTTGCAGTGAGCATTCCCGGGGATGGAGATTTTTGTGGGAGCTTCACATCCATGCCCTCTTTTGTCTGCGAGATTACAGCTTCTTACAGCACCCGCTCCTGCTGGAGAAAGATGGGAACAGAACAAATTAAAATGTTATAGACATGTTTTTCTGAGAATCGGCCACTTTTTCAGTTTATATTTTTAAATTCCTTTAATTTCCAGAGTTCTAGAAAGTTTAATTTAATAAAAAGAAAAACAACGGTAACATTATTCTTTTTTTCTCTCAAGCAGGAGTGGATTCTTCATGTTCTTGTGGTGCTGTTACAGAAATGATTTCCTTGTATATGGGTCTTTAAATGTTTCTAAGAAACTTAATACTTTAAAACTAAATTAAAATACTGTGAAGATTGAAATTACATAAAATTTTGCTTGCATATGAATATTACATGTGTGTATTTATAATTTTACATTTTATTTGATTAGTATTATAACAATGCATATTTTAATGACAGTGATAACTTTTAGGCCTTTTTATAGCTAATACTCTCTCATAACCTAGCTTACATTTTGGCAGTCCAGAGAAAAACTGGTTGCCCTACAAAGTTATGAAAGGTCTTTCCTTCTTTATCTATGGTTTACTTAATTACCACCAAGTAAAACGATGCATGTTAGGCCCCAGCCCCCAACCTTTCTTTGAAAACCCATGAACCAACTTTACTCTAATTTCCAAGGCTTACCCCAACAATTTTGTGCATAGCCGATTCTCTACTTTTGAAAACAAAATTTTCCTGTTGATTTCTCCATGTTTATATTTTTCACACCTTCAATTTTTCCCATCAAACTTACATACAGCATACTTTTGTCTCAATATTTTATAAAATAAAATTCTTCTCTAAATTTCTGAGTCCTTTCTTGCATATTTTCCTCAAAATTTCCATTATAATTTAATATTAGTTTTGCTGTGGTCATTTCTTTTTCCCTTGCACCCACAGCATAATAAAGTCTGGCCTGTTTCCCAAAGACTTAATCTAAATTTGAAATAACATGCTGTGTTCTACATATGGATTATTTCTTTATGTTTTAAATATGCATGGCTAACAAGGAATTGAAAATATGTTCAACATTGAAGAAATGCAAATCTGAGCTACAATATTCCCACTTAAGCTTATAGCAGCTATTGTAAATATACAATAACAAGGGCTGGTAAAAGTAGGAGAAATTAGAACTGTTGTGCTTTCTTGTTAGTAATAATGTAAAATATTGTAGGTTTTAGGGAAAACAATGTGGCAGTTCTTCAAAATATTAAGAATAGAATTATCAAACTGGACCTGTTGCTACAAGGCTGTAAACCATGCAATCTAGGAGGTTGAAGCAGGAGAATCAAGTTCAAGCCCAGATCAAGGAATTTAGAAACTTAGTGAGATCCTGTTTTAAAATCAAAAAGAGGAAATATCAGAATGCAGTTCAGTGCCAGTGGTCTTGGATTGGTTGGTGGTACCACAAAAAAATCATATTTTTTAGCAATCCAATTTAGGTATAAATCCAGAAATTATAAAGTCAATTTTCAGACACCTGTGTACTTTCGGAATGTAACTGTATTTAAAGTAGTTCAATACTTAAAAAATGGAAAACATCCAATAATTTATGTGTTTATAAATTAAAACCCAAAATACAATAAACAAATAGTATATGAGTCTTGCAATTTTTGAAATATGCTACAACTTGAACAGACCTTGAGGCTCATAGAAAAAGAAAATTGAATGGTAACTAAGAGGTTAAAGTGATGTATAATTGATACAAAATTTGGTTTTATAAAATGAAAAAAAGTTAAAGAGTAACCAAGATTTGTGGGATAGAATTATGATTTTGTTTAACATTAATAAACTGTAATGAAAATTGTTAAGGTGTAAGATTTAAATTGCCATAATTTCAACTCTCCTGTTAATGTTTAGATCTCAAACGTTCACTAAAGGCCATGTGTTAAAGGGTTAGTCATCAGGCTTCGATGCTACTAGACAATGAAGACACGTGCTTATAGACTGTGAGCAACTGTGAAACTCTCCATCTATGAACTAACATAAATCTTCCCTTTTTCCAAAAGTCGATTTCTCAGATTCTTGGTCACCGCAATGGAAAACAGACTGGCATACCTGTAATCTGACACGACTGAGCTAGCTGTCCCAAGAATTTATATTATAGCTTAACCCCCATCCACATAAAGAATTTAATGTGAAAAATATCATTTTTGATAAACTGGAAGAAAATGAAAGAATGAGGTTGATAACAGTCTTTCAAATGAAATGGTCTATGAATGGCAATGTGCTGTGTAGGTGGGGGACCAAGGCTCCGAGGTGTGGGAGATTTGCTGGGAAAGGCTGGAGGCAAGATGTAAATCTCAGACTGACTCAGGTTCAGGTATGTTTATCACAGCATCAAGAAGGCTAGCAGGAGAATTTGCCGGGCCTGATACTATTCATCCTTCGTTTCTATTAGGAAGAACTGGAAGCATCAGGCAGTCTTAATCTCCTAATTTTGTCAAATGAATTACTAACTGTCCGGCTCTGCTTTTGTTGCCAAAACAGTTTGGAATGTAAACTTTGGAGTCCCTGGGCACTAAGGGGATGCAGAACTTCCAGGGAAGCATCTCTCCTCACTTTGGTTAAGGATTTAAAGGCATAAAGAATAACAGATACCCCTTACCCCAACATCCCCCCTCAAGAAAACTGCCACACAATACATAAAGCAACAGTTTCATAACATGATTCTGGAGAACAGTGGCCTCTAAACGGTAGGAGGTAGATGAGGTAAATCTCATGACTCTTTAAATTGTAGGAAATGTTTCTGGGCTGTTCTCCAATGCAACCAAGGAAAGGCAGCCCAGGTAGAGCACAAAGGGTCTCTGAGCGATATCAGAGAGGTGTTTTATTGAAAATTTTTGACTATGGAAGAAATAACTCGAGTAGACGAGTCCTGAATTAAGAAGATGCAGCTACTGTTCACCGGACAGACGAAGAAGAGAAAAGCTGCAAAGAGAAATTTGGAGTTATGTACGGTGCCCCAAGGGCTCAAATGTGTCCTAACCAGTGCCTGGTTCTGAGTAACTTCAGGTCAGGAAAAGGACTGTACCAAAAAAGCAAATGGAGCTGTACACAGGAAGGAGCACACCCCTCCAATTTAGAAAGAGAGGTGCCAGGGCTCTATAGTATTGACTGCTACTCTGCAAGTGTGAAATGTCTAAGTCAGAGGCTGTTTGCAGACCTCTCTGTCACCGAAAGCCTCCAGTTTTCATGAAGGACATTCATCTCATTTGAAGAGGAAACGTTGGAAACTTTTTTTTTTATCCTGTGATATATTTTCAGAGGAAATACACTGAGATATTTGTTAAAAAAAGAAAACACAGAAAAGCTTTCATTGTTGTTTCTTTGAGGCCTATACATAAAAGCAAATCCTTGTCCTTACTCAATTCAATATTACTGATAAACTATTTCTATGGAGCCTTTAAATTTTCATGCATGATAGTGCCATTGTTTGGGAACTAAATGATTATTGCCTAATTGAACATTATCTCTTTCTTTCTTTCTTTCTTTTCTTTTTCTTTTTTTTCTTTCTTTCTTTCTTTCTTTTTTTTTTTTTTTTGAGACAGAGCCTTGCTCTTTGTCCCAAGCTGGCTGGTCCTGAACTTGTTTTGTAGCCCAGGGTGACCTTGAACTCCTGGCAATGCTCCTGTCTCATTCTCCCAAGGGCTACCACCATGCCCGGCTTATGTGGTGCTGGGGAATCGAATTCAGGTATTTAGCACTTGCTAGGCAAGTGCTTTAATGGCTGAGCCAATCCTCCAGCCCCTTGACCTAACGCTTTGTAATTGGTGCATTAAGTAGCCCAGATTTTCAAAAGCATGCTTCTCCTTGAAGAAAATACGAAGGAAAAAAGTCAAGAGAAAGATCGCAGATCTGCCACTGATCACGCTGCAGTGTTCTACTTGGGAATGAGAGAAACACGGCTTTTTTTTGACAGTTCAAAAGCTAAATCAGAAACCTTGGTGGATTTACCTATTCAAGCTGCGATTTCTTCTATAATCTAAAACGTTCAATAGAAAATACCTGTTTGACACTGCTCAGGGACTCTCGCAGCTTCAAGCTGGAACATGTATTTATTACAAACCTACAATTCTTTTTACAGTTTATATTCTCTATCATGCATTGAACTTGTGTGTTGCAAACATTTCAGACTTCCCTAATCAGATTCAAATAAGACATGAAGAATTAAGTAGAAAAATAAAAATTGATTTTTAACTTTAAAATATTTGTACTATAATGTAATTCTCATGTGTATTAATACTAGTTACACGATTTTGTTATTTTATATAATTTACCATGATAAACACTCATAGAAATCACAAGTTTCATTCCTTATTATTAAATATGTTATTTCATAAAGGAAGTGATACTAGTTTAAATGTTTCTCCTTATAGCATGCCAAAACATCAATTTTCTATTGTGTTTTATAAGTAGCTTAAAATAAAATATGATGTCTCTTGCTATATTTGAAATTATAATTTTATTTGTCCTACAGAGACAAATAAATAATTATTTACTCTTTATAGATTTATTATTCTAACATTTTTCCATAGGTTCACTTTATGATGCACTTTCTATATATTTAATACACTTTGATAACAGGAAAATGATTATGGTACAATCTTAATTTTCAAAATCAAAGTACAATAAAATGGCCATCATTTCACGTAAAATAGAAAGAAATAAGTTTCATTTTGAAATGATGAGATTAGTGGTTATTTTTCTCCAGTTTTTCCTGTATTGCTTACATTTTCAACAGCACATATGGTTTTTTAAGTATATTTCAGTGTTGAGTTCCAAGTGCCTATATCAGTGAGAAAATGAATACGATGAATCCCAGGTGCCATTACTCCTTTTGACATCAGCCCACATCAAATACTACTTTACCTTTATGCCCACCTACCTCCCCACAGCTCCACCCTATCCCTGCTGCAGTAGGTTACTCAAGCAAATGAATTATTTTGCAGTCAATTCTGAACATCACAATTTTGTAAATATTTTAGTATTCCTACTTCCCAAAACCCACAAATCAGTGTTGCTTTATCAGTGATATCTACAATAAAATCAATAACTGCTGAGCCTGACGGTGCAGTCATTTAATCTCAGTTCTCTGAGAGACTGAGTTAGGAGGATCTCAAGTTTGAGCCCTGCTTGAATACTTTAGTGGCTTACTTAGCTCCTCTTTCAAAACAACAACAAACAACAAAATAGCTGAGGATGTAGCTCAATGCAAAGGTGTTGGGATCAACCCCAGGAGCCGCGCGCACACACATGCGCGCGCGCGCACAAACACACACACACACACACACACACACACACACACACACACACACTAACTCCTTAATATCACTAAACATCATCATAGCTTTTCAATTTTTGATTAAGGCATTTTAGATAGATTGCTGTAATTAGGAGCCAAACAATTTCTATACATTGTACAATTGATTCCTTTCTAATTATACTAAAATAATGTCTTTAGAAATTTTTACTCTCCACATTACAAAATTCCTATCTTTTTGCACTATTTTTCAGTTTGCTTGATCTTTAATTAAAAGGTACATGATTAGCATTCTAAATTAATCACATTTTCTCATTTTTTAAATTGAAAATATCTGTAAATAGGAACCTTGCCAAATGCAATATTTGGAAAGTGCTAAGGCAAGGTAAGCACTTAATCATTTTTGTACATATGTTTATCAGTTTGCAAGAAAACGAACTGATTCCATAGCACCACACAATTGTGGCAAGTAGGCTTTGGTGGTAACTCATATAGTTATTGATTTATACATATTTGTAATTACTCTTTTTTGTTGAAAGAGCCTTTCATCTTGGCTTCAGGATCTGCAAGACAAAATATAAACATATTTACATATAAAGAGATGCACCTTTTATTCTTCATAAATCAACGTATTGTTTGAGTGCTACTAAATATCTTTGGGTCCAATTTGCAATATTTTCAGAAAAAAATAGTAATATTTTATATTACCTTTACTTATTTTATGTGTTAGTATAACATCTGCATAGGGTCAAAATAAAATTATATATATATATATATATATATATATATATATATATATATATATATATATATATATATATTGAGGAACATCTTTGTTCCACTTTCCAAGCAATTTTTAACAGTTGCAGTTTTTTTTTCCCATGGATAACATGGACCAACAGCTTCATATAATAGAGTTACACTTTCAGTCTGGATTTATCGTCTTTGCACAATCAGTGTGTTACTGTAGTGTGGATGTCAAGTTCTTGCTTCACAGTGTTGAAGAATGAAATCACAGGAGGAGGCACATTGCAAAGTGGGTAGCTTATTTGAAAAGATAAGGACGGAGGGGCATTTGAAAGAACAGAAGGGTAAAAGTCCCTGCTAACTGGAAGGACACCCAGATGAGGTAATCTACAAGGCATCTCATTTATGCCCTTTTATAGATCAGTTGACTAAGATTGGCTGCTTGCTAAGGCCCTCCACCCTTCAGTTCCTCTATCCTTAAGACTCCCCACCCTTATGGTTAGCCCCTGAAGTTTCATGTTTTCACTTGGTGTGTTTTAACTATCAACAAGTTTAGGGAGCTATCAGTTGCAAGTTGTTTCAGGGATCACAAGCCAGATATTTTACTGGGTTCCTGTAAATTCTCTATTTCGGGGAATCCTTGTCCCTCACTGCCTACATGCCTACTTTTTCCGGCCATAAGTGTCAGGTATTTGCTCTAGCTTATAAGAGTTTAACTCAGTTCAGATATCTTACCCTTTTCTCCCACCAAATTTTTTCCAGGTTTCCACCAGCATTCTCCTTTATGTTCCTGTTTTAGATTGTTTTTTTCTAATAATAAATATTTCTCTTAATAAATAATGCGGGCATTTATACCTAAATTTCTTCCATTTTTAAAATACATATCTTAAATAATTTCATATCTTTTTTCTCTTCAAGATAGTGTAATGTTCATTTAAGTAACATTTTAGCAATCAATCTACCTATACACCATTTGTAATTAGTTTTGTTATGAATGATTTAATTTTGACCTAGAAATATATTTGAAACCTGGCTGTGTAAAATTATTGATTTCTTCTGTGATGTTTAAAAATGTATTCTAAATTTTGAGCAACTTCTTCTTACTTGCTACCATAAAGTTTAAGATTTTTTTTCTAATTTTTTTCTCTCAGGAATCATATGTTTTCTCTGATATCACTTCATTTTCTTATGTATTTTTGTCTTGTTTTATTTCTCTTAGCTTCTTAATTGAAAGAAAAGAACACGAGTATGGATAAAAGACTGAAAATAAGTAAAAAAAAACAGAAACAAAACAATAGATGAGACATTTACTTTTACAGAAGTGATTGAATCAATCAATTCAATTTTTTATAGAAAACAGAGATACACTGACATTATTTACATTAGGAAAATAAGGAAATATAAAGTTATTATCAGTTCAAATATTGCATTTTTCTACAGTATTAAAAATAAGACCAAATCATACTAAACTGCAGGTACATTTGACACAGCAATTGTGTTAAGAAAAAGTCACATAAGGTTGTAAACTCTATGTATTTACAATTTTAAAATTAAAAAATCAACTGTTTTAAGCAGATATACTTTTTCTAATATTGATGGGTTGAAAGTCCCTGATGAAAGAACAGAAAAGTTGGCTCAGTGACAAATGGAGAATGTTAGTTTCTCAGGCAGAATAGGAATGGTGGAGAGTAAACAGGTCTCTGGGGTGATTAATGATGCAAATCTCCCCGTGATATCCCTGCATCCTCCTCTTCTTCCCCTCCCACCTCGCTGCCTACGTGCCCGGACAGGGGCAGCTAACTACAACCTAAGAGAATAGGAGGCGGAGGAGGAGGAGAAAGAAAAGGAAAAGGAGGAAGGACAAAAGGTGGAAGAAGGAGAAGGATGGACAAAAAAAAGATGGAAGGTGGCAAGGCAAGGAGGAAGACTGGTTAAGCAAAGGTGAGCAGACTACAAATACCTAAAGCCCAGAGGACCTCAGGCAGACTTTCCCTAGGGAATTTCTCAGCAACTGAGAGCTTTTATTCTCTGATTGACTAACGGAGATAAAGATTGTTTCTCCTTGCACTCCATTGGACTGTGCTTTGTGTTTTACTCTCAACTGGCATGAAGAGTTCAGGACCTGGGACTGAGAAGGATGACCTGACCATCCGACCTGGAAGATTTAACATTTGATACCTGGTCCATTCTCCCAGCTCAGAGAAAATCCTCTCCATTGACAGTTGTGTGTAGCACTATATTTTCACTCTAATACACACTATGCTGTCTTATGATGCTTAATACCTATGAAAAGCATATACTTTCTGTTGCAAGAATGATTTTAAAATTCACTGTTGGCTTCTTGGAATAATAATGTCTTCATTCTGTGAGCACTAATGCCATACTTAAAAATGACCTTCTTTTTCCAGTAGCATCAATTGTTTTAGTAGAGTGGAAGAGCTTCCATACGGTCTGTCATCAACTTCATTACAAGTCTCTCTCTTTTCAGCAAGCAGGGATTTGCTTGGCCGCTTTTGTGTTTTTCTCAAAGTAAATGTCCCGTCTCATTCATGAGTAATGAGCAAGCAACAAAAATTGTGTGAAATATTTTAGAAATGTAAGTGGATCATGATTAGTCTTAAGCCTTTACAGAGGTTTATATTTTAATATGTGAATGTTCAATTTAGAGAAACAAACGTATAGACTTGCAAGAATATACTCTACAGGAATGTCTAAAGAATAGGTCAATATTAATAAGACAGAGTGCACTGTAACAATTTAAAACTATGAAATCCTTCCTGAAACTGACTGACATATTAGTGCAGTGCTGCTTACAGAACTCCACTCACTTTCTTTGTTTTCTTTTTATGAATTTGATGCAAATTCTAATCTGATATGGTGATATCATTTCAAAGCAATAAGGGTGTCCAGATTTGTTCTTCTCTCATCAGATTAGGAGAGGCTGACCCTGAGACCTTCAGGGAGTATTATTAAATTACTCTGTGTATTGTTATATTTGGGGCTGTGTGCAGTAGTCTGAGTAATACGAAGCAGGGGTGCTGCGTAAGAAACAAAGTCCTATCCAAAATTAGAAGCAAAGATTCTCTCAGTATCAGGGACTGCAACAAAATGTAGCTCAAATTTGACCCAAACCGTATTTTATGCTATTTATACATGCTTGATCTTGTAAGTTGGTCGACTTGTGCGTAAAGGTTGCTTACACAAATCAGATACTTCTCTGACACGAATCTGGCACACTCCGATGAGATTGGGCATTCAGGCTAGTACGATCATGAACAAATCTGGCACAGTCAAAAAATAAAGTGTCCACAAGGCAGATAATGTGAAGGGTGTGCACGATGGACGGCAGAGCTGGGGGACTAGAGGCAGGAGGAAGGGCTCCACAGATGGCAGAGGGACCAGCACAGCCCGGGTGAGAGTTGAAATGGGAAGGCAGACTGGGATGGCAGGGCAACTCCAGAGCATGCAGTAGGGGCAGGCACACTCTACCTTAGAAATGGGAGAAAGGGTTAATGTTTAAAGTTATGTATTTCTATGAAATTCCCTGGAATGAAGACTTGAGAATATTAACCAATATATGTAAATAATGCAAAAATAGACAAGTGATGGAGGATTCTAACAAGACAGAAGTTATAACAATCACTTCAGAGTGACTCTGCCTGAAGACCCGCAAAAGGCAGACTCACCACAGATGTTTCTGGAATATCAAAGACTTATTTTTTTAAATTCTAGCTATAAAGCAAGAAGTGTAGAACAAAGGTCAGGTAAACAATAAAACCAGAGAGGTGAGGGGTTTTAAGTGGAAACAAGTTTTTGTTTTAAAGTGTATTTTTAAAAGGGCAATGAAATTTAATGAATAGCAAGGGTAAGGATTTAAGCATGAATAATACCATGCTAATATTGAATGTGCCGTGGAAAAGCAAACAATTCCCATCAGTCATGTATCTACTGCTCCTTTACATGTGGCATGTACGGACAAGTGCACAGATGAACTTTTCATCTTTATTAACTACTTTATTTTTTACTATTTAAAAATATATACTTTACTTTTTAATGTGTAATTTTTACCTTTTGAAATATGTTTTTTTATAATATGGCATGGGCAGTCACTATGTCCAAAAAATGAGTTTTTAACCCAGTCTCTTCTTTAATTTCAAATACCCAATTATAACTCTTTAAAGTGAATTATTCTTTGGAGTTGAAACTTACAGTTTTCTCTCTGAAATCCTGTATCTTCAATTCTTTAAAATATTCATACTACTTAGAAACACTTCCTTCAATTTCATAGTTAACTGATGTGCACTCTCTTTGTTTTCTTTTACCAATAAACTTTCTAATAGAATTTCATGTTTGTTTAATAAATATATCATACATGATTGGCATTCAGCATGCATCGGTTCTTAAAGGAATTCAATAGCTAAAGTGGTAAAGGGTTTGAGAAAGAGTCACCTGAAAGGCATTATGCATGTCTATTAAAAATGTCAATTGAATGTTCAGTCCTTTAGCAAAGCTGGGAAGTGGAACCCCCAGTTGACAGGAATAATTGTCCTTTTGTTTCTTTCAAAAGGCAGTTGGCAAGAATGAAGCAGAGGGGCACAAATATGAAACATAGAAATATCTGTCTGTGGCACTCCTATTCTTTTAAAATATCTATCTATCTATTTATCTATCTATCTATCTATCTATCTGGCCTCTGCATTTCCTTAATTTCAGCTGGATATCTGCCAGTAGCAGTGGAAGACTTCTGAATAATAATTTTATGTTGGAAAGTGGTGAACTACACAGAACAACTGCAATCAAAATTTTTGGATTTGGATTATGCAAAGTATGCATTCCTTAATTCCTGGTGGCGTTGAGAGTTATTCTGGGCTAAATGTAAATACAGAAGTACGTGGCACTTTACAGCTGCATATATTATTACTCTTCTTAAAGCTCCCTGATGGAATACAGAGCAAGACCCTCTATCAAAAAACAAAAGAATAAATACATAGATAAACTTACTATGAAAATTTAAAATTAATATTTTCTTACAAAATATACAACTCTCACAGGAAAATAATATATGTACTATTTTAAAATATTATTATTTTTGTATTTCCACACACATTGTATAAATTGACAAGATGTTCCTGATTATGACTTATATATATAGAATCATAATGAGGAAATTTCACTTTGGCTTGTTTTTTGTTTGTTTTTCATCTGATGGTGTAGTTAGAGATTCATTTACCTATAGTTTAACATTTTACCAGCTTTTGCACTCTACTTTTTAGCATTCTTCTCTCTACATATACAATTATATATACATCTACTTAATGTTTCTTGATAATATAAAAATGTGCTGCTGATAATGTTTCCTGTGTAAATGTACAACATTATCTGTTTATCTAGAATAAAATTGTTGAGATATAGATTGTGTGCTATCTACAAGGGCAATAGACAGAGTGAAATTGTTTTCTAGGTAAGAACACTTGCCCAGAAAGCACAAGACCATGAACTTGGTTCCCCAGCATCATATAAACTAAGCATGGTTATGCTTAGTTATACTAGTACACAGAAGCCTGAGTTAGGAAGATTGCTGTGAGTTTGACCTAGGCTGGCCTATATAGTTAGTTCAACATCAGCCTTGATTACAGAGTAAGACCATAACTCAAAACAGATTGTGTTCTAAATTGGTCCTTATCAAATTCTACTTTCTGCTTACATAATATAAGAGGTTACTGCTCGATTTCATTGCATAACAAACATCTGATATGATGATATAATGAAGCTAAGTATATTTTCTTCTTGTAAAATACCATTATTCTTGTGAAAAATTAAATTGTCTTTTATGTATCAATTTCAAAATGTTTTATAAAATGAAAATACTAATATTTCATAAGTATATTCACAGCAAATTCCCTTTCTATGGTTGCAACTTGGCTTTTTGGTCTATGTGAGCACCATGAGAAGAAGGGTGATTCTTGAATTTTTAGACTGAATTTACCAATGTTCTCATTATTATTTGTTTTGTTTTTTGTAAGCTCTTTTCTTACTTTGAGTCATAAAGATATTCTTTCCTATTAGTTTCTGAAAGTTTTTTTACTTTGCTTTGTATATTGAACTTCGTAATATATATTAAGTTGATTTTATATATTGTACTAGAATAGAACTTTCATTTTTTCGATATGAATAAGTAATTGTCTAGAACCTTGTGTTGGATAATTCTTCTTTTACTCATTGTTTTCCAATATAAGCTCTACTATATTGTACGGGTTTTTGATAATTACTCTCTATTTATTTGAAATTGATGGTTAAATGCATTTGCTGCATTCATATATTTATACCAAAATTGCACTGTTTCTCTAACTGTAATCACTTTCAATATAAGCCATAGACTCATGCTTATTTTCCTAACAAATATCTTAACTGATTTTTGACTTGTTGAATCTATAAAAATCTAAGAACTTGTGATGTGTTCATACCTCAATAGAGTTATATTAGTAAGAATGGGAGAAACTGAAACTTTTATCTTAAGATATAGCTTGTTCCAGCTAATAAAAATAATATGTGTCTCTTTACATAGTTTGACGCCTTATATATTTTTCATTCAAAAGTGTTTATGTCCAGAAAAAAATTACATTTTAATTTGATTTGTTCTTAAGTAACTTTTTGTTTGCATTTTAAATTTATTTCTATATTAAATTTTAACAGTTACTAATTGTTGGTGATTGATAGAAAATATAATAAATTTGGTTCTATGTCCCATAAATCCATTACATCATTAGTACTTTTTTTCTTCATTTGTCCCCAGTGTAAAAAGATATGAAACAAAACAGCAACAACTAAAAACTTTATTTCTGACATTTTTCTGATTGAATAAATGGTTACTGGGCCACAGTTGCCCGCAGTTGCATATAAGTAATTAGGAAAAACAAAGCGCAGAACTTTGAAGCACTTCCCTGTTAGACAATCAGCCATCCTCTCCTCTTTAATCTTTCTCTCCTTTGCTCTGAGTTTTGGACTCTTAACTTTCAACAACCATGACATGACTTTAGGTCACGTGTTCCCCCAGAAGCCAGTGGACTGAGGAAGGGAGAAGCAGCCCAACCACTGGCCTCTCTGTGGTTGCCACTTCTACTTGTTCACATCCAGCTGTCTGTTGAATGTCATAATAAAATTTTAACCATTTTCAGTCTTTATTATTCAAAACAAAATAAAATAAAACAACAATAGGTAAAAACTGTATTCATGACCTTTTTCTGATTGAGTATATTGTTACAAACAGAACTCTTGACTCTTTGAAGCCACAAGGCAAAAGGAGGATACCAAGTACAGGGGCAAAGACGCAGCCAAAACCAGGGTGGCAATCTAGCAACCGGGGACAGAGCACATTCCATTTCATCAGAAAAAGGAATCCCCACAGAGCATCCAGTAGGTCTTTTTTTCAGACAAAACAAAACAAAAGAAACAAAAATGAGGAGTTTAAGCAGTGTTATTACAATTTCAGTGGTAGACAAAAATAACACATGATATTGACCATTTGTCAGGAACTTATATTGCGTATTCCAGTTAAGACTCATGGAAGGAAGAAGCAGATTTTGTCCACATTATCTATTAGCATGGTAGCATGGGTATAGCTGCTAGAAGTGAGCTGGAGTCCATGATGATCAGATGGCTGTCCCACAATTCATGTCTACCTGACCTGATAGGAGTTCGCAGACTCCTTTTCTTTTATTTGTGTCTTCAAATTTTGTATTAATGAATTTTCATAGGAACAGTTTCTGAATTAATTAGCAAGACTTTAAGTTTAACTAAAGTCATAAACAATAAAAGGAACAATTTTGCCAGCTAAATTAAAAAAGAAAATTAATTATGAAATAAGGAGTATTGGAAGGCGTCTCTTTTTCTAAATATACTACTTATCACATTGTCCCCATTTGGGAAATATTTTTACTGCCTAGAAAAAGACAATTGAGAAATGTTCAACCGTTTTCTGTAGAATTTCAGCGAGAAGATATCCTGTATGTTTTTAGTATTATTGGTATTAACCTTAAAAAGCTGAAGACCAGCTTAAAACTTGGCATAGTTCAGTTATCGTAAGGAAAACACACGTTTGTTATCAGCCCGCAGCAATGAACAGTTTGTCAAGAGACGCTTGCCATTTAGAGTCACACAATACACAGGAGCATTATAAAATTAGGCATTCGCGTTCTGAAGATCTGATTCCTAGCTATTGAATACTTGAAACGGCGAAGGTCGCGCAGCTGCTGCCTTACCAGGATGCACATCCTTTCTACCTTTAGAGACGCCAGCTAACCTCTCTTTTTAGTATGAGTAAGCTCAGGAAAAGGGCACAAAATAAAGTTCCTAAACCAGGATTTGCATTTCCCCCAGCATTTTCTCTCTATAATGCTCACAGGCCTGTGAGAGAAACGTAAGTGGATGATTCATGAGGGTTAAACGCCAGCTGACACTTCATTCTGGCTGCAGATGGAAGAGTTTCTTTTTAAAAGCAAAGTTCAAGTCTTCACTCAAGCAACAATTAGAAAAGTTAATGAGTCTGATTTTATGGAAACCATCTTAGCTCAGCTGCGAGGCAGCTCTAGCATCCCCTCAGTTAGGAGACAGCTATACTTAATGAAAAGCTGGTGTCACGAGTGGGCAGTCGAAGACGCTCCATTTTCCAGAACTAAATTTGTTTAGACCAACCTTTCTTCATGCATACTTCCTATCACCTTCTAGTTTTCCTGTTTCTTTTTTTCTATGTTTATAACTTTCTGTACAGTCGCTCACTTTTATTTATTAAAGAGGTATGTGTGTATGCCTACTATGTGTGAGGCACTGGGTGAAAGCTCTAAAACAAATTTTGCTAAGCCGTATTGTGTTCACTGGGGCAAATTGGAAAGTCAGCATAGTAGGTAGGATTTATTGCTGTTTGGACTATGCAAATGTCATCAGAGTATATATTTGCAGTATCGTAAAATATATTTTATAAGTGTCGTGATTTCCACTTTAAATTTACATTACATGTGTATTTTATATCATAGTTATCATATTTAGCAAATGATAACCATTCAAAGTGTTAGAAATTCTTGACATTTATTTTTAATATAAATAATTGACATTATCTAGTGTAGATATTTCAAAATATTAGAAAAAAGCATTAAAGCTATCAATCTATCAACTGTCTTTTATTTAAGTTTCTTTGCAAGATTAGAAGTCACAGAGCAGCTTTTTATAACTTTTATTTTGATTTATCACTAGATCCTTTGGCATTTGCCATCTATACTCGGATTATAGTCTCTATTCAATTTATAAATTTTATAATTTACCTAGAATGATCTTATATAACTTTGAGGACTGAATGACAATTCTAAACATCTATATAACCTTAAATTTTAATCTTTTCACACCAGAAGGCTTCCCCACTTGAGACGTTTAGTCATCTTCTATTTGCTTTTCAACATATATTTCTGACTTTGCCATAATTTATGTCAAACAAATTTATTCATCATCTTTCATTATTGTGACCTGTATTTGAATCAAAACCTAAATCTGAAGTTGCCATTAGTGTTAGCCTGTCTGTGTGTTTTGTTCTTAGTTTTCATTTAACTCATTAGGAAACACCTTTCTGCACAGGTTCCCTTTTGATTATAGGGGGGTGGGGATTAACAGAAATTACCGTAACTTATTTACTTCTATGGTTTCTTGTAATATATTTAACTTAGATGATGATTTCTGATGGATTTGTATATTCCATCAACAAATATTGAAATATCTGCCACTTAAGAGACTATGTGCTCAGTAACAGCTGTAAATTCTCAAAATACTACAGATTGTGACAAATGCTATAACTGAAAATAACATTTGTGAGTCAGTGAGGTGGGATGAGCCAATCTGAATAGGAATGATCTGTAAAGGGCATACAGAGGATATGACTCTTGTCAGGAGACACGAGGAGTGGGGGAAACTGGACAAACACCTGGAGTGAATGAGAATGTGAGAACATAAATTGCAACCCGAGCGAGTAAATAATGAGACGTTCTTGGGATAGAGAAATACCCTGCATGTTTAGAAATCTTGGTGTAATGCGACAAGCATAAAAACATGGTGACTTGGAAAGTAGGGGATTTGGAGGGGACATGGCAGACTGGGTCATAAGGTGTAATCAGAGCTCCAGAATGAAGGCCACATTTTAAAAACTTCAATCAAAATGTTTGCATGTTTTCAGAGAGCTCTCTCTCTCTCTCTCTCTCTCTCTCTCTCTCTCTCTCTCTCCCTCCCTCTCTCTCCTCTCTCTCTCCTGTCTCTCTACCCTTTTGTAATTTTTTTTTTGTTTCTACTTTAGTGTCAACATACAGATATTGAGAATGAATTTAAATTTGGTGCAAGTTCTGTCCAAGGCAATATGAAATATCTAGCCAGTAACATTTCTTTGGTCCTTACAAAAGTTGTTGGGAATGGCTTTTTAGGCCTGTTAAAAGAATTATTATTATTGATATGCTATTATTATAGCATTAGTATTCTACTTAAATTGAAGCCTTTAGAAAAAATTTTGGATCAAAGTTGAGGAACATACAATCTGAAACACCAAGCATTTTGTTTTTGTGAGCAATAAATATTTTTGGTCTAGGAAAGGAGTCTGAACATTCTAAATTCTACCTGACTGAGTTGACTCCTGATTTTGGAAATCTCAAGTCACTTGAAAGTGAAATATTCTTAAAAGTGGATTAAAAAATAAATTCCCATTCGCACACCAATCATATACTCTTCAGAGCATTGCCCTGTCTGTCCCAGCACCAGGAAGATGGTTCAGTTATTTTTAAGGTGAATTGAACTGAGTCCCAAATGCTACCTGCAAATCATTTCAAGCTTGGTAAGAGATTGGATTATTAATTTTAGATAATACATTAGCTTTAGGCAGAAAGAGATAGAAATTAATTTTCTACCTGCCCTTTGGGAAATCAAGAAAGGTAATTAAAACAGAATACTGATTAAAAAATAGTGTTAAAGCTATGTTTGAGATCAAACACACACAAATAAATGATATCAGAAAATTTCTATTCTAAACAATGACAGGATTCTTTTTATTCGAAGTTGTGTCAGAACTCAAGATAAAACCTTGAAAATGAGTGCAATCTCTGAAGAGTAAAAAAACAACAACCAGAGTGACAGATTTTAGTTAAGTCTGAATTAAAATTACTCTCAGTAAAACTATGAATCAGATTGTTACCCTGAGTCAAAAAAAAAAAAAAAATTGAGCTGAGTCTCATTAGGTTTCTGAATTTCATAGCAAACGTAATTGCAAGGAAGGCACTTGAGCAGAAAGTCTTCTTGGCGGAGTCAGCTCACTGAAGTCACAGGGAAATGCGTGTTGGGTTATAGGATGCTGTGTTCTTCCCCAATGGTAAAATTATGTGCTTTGTTTAGAACAAAAATATAATTTACTGTTTTGTTTTGTTATGGTTTTGAGACGGTATCTCTCTGTATAGTCCAAGCTGGCCTAGGCTACACATCCTCTTGCCTCAGCCTCTTGGGTACTGGAATAAAATTATATGCATTTTGTTGATATGAAAAATACACTAGCTTTAGTGAATAAGAACTAAGCCAAGTTGATAGCTCTCTCATGTTATCCCAGCTACTTGGGAGGCTGAGGCAGAAGGATGACAGGTTATTTGCTAGTTTGAGCAACTTAGAGACTGTCTCAAAAGGAAAAAAAAAGTGTGAAGAGCTGAAAATATGACTAAGTGATCAAGCACCCACAGATTTGTTCCCATATCACACGCACACACACGCATGCACACTCACACACATACACAAAGAATTTGTAGTGAGGAAGCATTTTGTAACAGAGAGACTATCAAGAGGAAATAAAAATTATTTGTTTTTTTTTATTGGTACAGGATCCACTCTGTAGTTCAACTTACTGAAATCACCACGTAACTCAGGCTGGCTTCAAGTTTATGGGAATCCTCCCACCTCGGCCTCTTCATTGCTGGGATTATAGGTGTGCAGCACCATGCCTGGGGTATATGGTGTTGGGAATTTGAGCTCAGGGCCTAGGACTTGTCAGACACACACTCTAGTAGCTGTGTTATTCCTTCAGCCCCCATAGAAAGTAAACTTAATTCACCTCAATCTTACCTTCTTTTCAGGCTCTTATTTCAAAACTGTATAACTGTATATGTTCTCTATTTATTTTAGTAAATAATATTAAAACTGATCTACACTTAAGTTACTATTAAAAGAACTATATTGTTACAGACACATCAAATAAGAAATACAAAATCTGGAAAAATAAAAAATACTGACAAATACAAATAAAGTTCAGTAACTAAGGAATATGAAACTGGTAAATGTAAAGCTAAAAGTTTTTCTTCTTACATGTATGCCTATGGAGGTCATAGGCCTTTCCATGATAAACTGTTTGTTCTGTATGTGTTAGTCAACTTTCTATTCCTGAGGGGAAAAAAAACCTGAGAAAACTAATTTAAAAAAGGAAAGGTTAATTTTATTTGGCTCATAGTTTCAGAGATTGCTTATGAATTGTGGTGTCTCAATACATAATCGTGAGAGCATGCAGCTGTGGGTGTTTGTTTAATCTCATTTCTGGACTGGAAAACAAGGAGATACTGGAAGGGGCTAGGATCCCAGTGTCACCTCCAAGGGCCTACAACAACGACCTAATTACCTTTCAGTAGGCCCCACATCTTAAAGCTGTCACTGCCTCCCAAGTTGGTGGACCAGCAAGCAAACTTTCAGTATCTCACATCCATGGGACAAATTCAAGGTACCAACCATACCAATCACCATACCTTGCAGATTACATTCTCTGTTTTTTCATTCATGTATTTATTACTGATTTTCAGGTAGATGGTGTTCATTACACACTCACTCAAAAGCTTTAATACACAAACATTTTTCTGTAGGCAAGTACTTTAACAGCTGTGATATTCCTCTAGTCACAGAATTTTCTCTCTTTTTTTGGAAACTAATCAATATTTTCTTTATAACTATATAGCATATTTTCTCTACTCGTCTGGTAAAAGAACTTCCATTGTTTCCACAGCTTGTATACTTTGAGCAGTGCTGCAATACATATGGGAGTTCATATATCTCTTAGATAGGTCAATTTCAAATGTTTTGGATATATGATGAGTAGCGAGAATTCTGGTTCATATGGGAACTACATTAAAGTAAAGAAAAAAGTGCACAGCACAAAATACAATCAGCAGAAAGAAAATGAGAACTATGAAATGAAAGATATGGACCATGATTATCATAAAGGGTGTGATAGTTGGCCTTGGTTGCCCGCTTGACTGGATTAGGAGACAGCTAGCAGATTGGTGAGGCGCCCTTTTTGGTGTTCTGCTAACCATAGATGTTGCCCACATGGCCTAGCCAACTCAGGAGGGAAGACCTCCTCAAATTGTGGGTGGCACTGTCCAATAAACTTGAATCTCAAACAAAACAAAAAATGAAGGAGGAGATACCCAGGCTGAACTTGGAAATCTCCCTATTCTGAGCCCACATTTCCTTTGCTGCTGCCATTGCCTGTGGATTTCAGACTTCTGAATCTTTGGCCTTTCAGTCTGACTTGTACCACCTCCTCTCCAGGGAACTTTCAGGCCTTCATTCTCAGACTCATCCTCCATTACCTCATGTTGTTTGGCCCCTTGTTCTTTCAACTCCTTGGTCAGAATGGCTATTGGACCCTCTGGGTCTCTGGCATGCAGCAACTGCGAACTATTTCACATAGGATCCCCTAAGCCTGTCTAATAAACCCAATGGAGCTAAGGAGAAATTGGATAGATACAGAGGTAAATAGATGAAGGATTGACAGACAGACACTGTTTCTCTAGAAAGCCCTAATATAAGACTTAAACTTTCAAAATTTATAAGGAGCTCTATATGGCTGTAGCAATAGCAATCAACAATAAACAAGTTGATTTGAATAATTAGCAAATAGGAACAGACAGTGTTGGCCAACATTAGATCAGTATTTTTTTAGCGTATGAATTTGTGAGGGGTCTTGAATCACAAAAATTGAACAAATAATCAAACGTTTTTCTAAGAAATATGCAAAAACGGCCAACAGAATTTTGAAAAGATCATCGTGGTTTAGATCTGAAGTGTCCCTTAAAAGCTTCATGTTCTATGGATACTAAGTACTGTTGGGGGTGGGACCTGGCTAGGAAGAGTAGATGCTGGGGCTTGACCTGGACGGGCGTGTGCTGGTTCCACCAGTCCTCCCAGACTTCTCTCTGTTCCTCTGTGCTGTGAGGATCTGTCTCCCAGAGCACCAGCTCTTGGCCCACCATGTGACTCCGCTGTTTACCAGCAGACCACCCGTGAGCGGACTGTGACTTTCTGAAACTGTCAGCTAAAATGAACCTTTCCTCCTTAAAGTTGTGCATGTCGGGTATTGAGTCATAGTGACAAGAAAGTAACTAAGATAGATGGTTAACATTAATTATCCAGAAAATGCCAGTGACATATAAGTTCACCTCACAGCTTTTAACTTCATATGATGGGTATTATTTATAAAAGAAAAGTTTAAGGAAAATAAGTAAATAGGAACATAAAAACAGTGCAGGATTTGTAGAATTTATGAGTGTATCCTCACATAATTTAAGTTTGTATTTCAAGCTGTTTAAAGAAATTCACAACCTTTGGAAATCCACTAAACTAAATTGGTCTCCTTTGTTTCTTAATTCCTTATTGTTATTCACATGTCATCTTAACTAGCCAAAAAAGGTGTTTCTACATTTCTTCAAAATATCTTTTTGCTTATTCAATATTTTATATTATTTAATTTTTAAATTAGTATTATTGCAACTGCATAAATTATCAAATGTCACTGAAAATTTTGCAAAAAGGGAAAACATTCTTTTATATCTCATATTTTTCAGTTGCAAAATATCTGGAAAAATACATAGAGAGAAACGACTAGAATTTTCTGCCAACCTGATGAGGTACTAAAGTGGATTGCCCTCTTTCGTAATTGCTACATTAAAATAATTTTCAAAGCCATATAAATGTAGATATTTGTTCTGCTTTTCCAGAAATAGGGGGATGTTTCTCCAGGAATAGGGTTTCTTTGTATTTTCTAGTATTCTCTTCAATTTCCTTTTTCACAAAACCATAATTTTTTTAAAAAAATTATAGAGGTCCCTTACTTTTTTAGGCTGATACTTATTTATGTAGTTTTTTTGAGTCTACTGCTAATTGGATTGTTTTTCTGATCTCTTTCCCTGTGTTTTCATTGTTTCTGTACAGAAATCCTATGGATTTTCTCTATTGCTTTTTTATACCCTGCAACTCTCCTGAATTTATTTGTGAGTTTTAAGAATCTTCTGGTGGAGGTTTCGGGGCCCTGTACATAAATTATAATGTCATCTGCTAAAAAGGATAGTTTGACTTCTTCATTTTCAATGCAGATACCTTGTATTTCATTTTCTAGCCCGATTACTCTAGCTAAGGTTTGAAGCATTATGCTGGCAGCAGTCATGAGCGTTGACAGTCTTGTTTTTCTCCTGATTTGGGGGTAAGTATTTTCAGTTGTTTTCCCAATTAAGATGGTGTTGGCAATGGAATTGCCATAAATTCCATATTTTAACTTGTGGTAAGGTTCTGCTACAGCTAATTTCATCACAGTCTTTACCATGAATAAATGTTGAATTTTGTCAAAGGCTTTTATACATTATTATTGGACTAATCATTTGATTTTTGTCTTTGCTTATATTAATGTAGTGTATTGCATTAATTGATTTAGATGTTGAATCATTCTTGGATTCTGAGATGAAACCAGCTTGAATGTGGTGTATGATTTTTTTTAATTATTTGCTACATATATTATGAGGGACTTGGCATCTATTTTTCACTGAGAAAATTGGCCAATTTTCTTTCTCTGTTAGGTATTTATCTGGTTTTGGGATCAAGTTAATGCCAGTTTCTAGGAAAGAGTTTGGCAGTGCTCATTATCTTTCAATTCCATGGAAAACTTCAAAAAGCATTCCTGCGAGCTCTTCCTTTATGTTCTGATAAAATTCTTCAGTGAATCCATCAGGTCCTGTGATGTTCTTTCTTGATTTTTATTACCACCTCAATTTCATCCATGTTTATTATTTATTCGACATTTTTATATATTCCTGGGTTCAATTTTGATATATCCTACATGTCTAGAAGCTTGCACATTTCTTCTTGGTTTATAAATTTATTGGGTTAAAAGTTCTTAAAATAGTTTCTTGTAAATCTCTCAGTTTCATCACTGTCTGTTGTGACTTCACCTCTTTCATTTCTAATTGCATTTATATGAAGCTCCTCTTTCCTTTTCATGGTGAGTTTAATTAGGTGTTTATCAATCTTATTGATCCTTTTCAAGAACCAATCTTGATTTATCTTTTGTATGTTTTGGTTTCAACTTCACGAATCTCTCCTTTGATTTTTTTTCCTTCTACTACTTTCGAAATAAATTTCTCTCGTTTCTCTAGGACTTTGAGCTGTATCTTAAGATCATTTCAGGTTGGTCTGTTTTCTTCATATGCACATAGATAGCTATAATTTCTCTTCTACTACAGCTTTTGTTGTGTTCTATAAATTCTGCCATGATGTGCTTCCATTGTTGTTCGACTTTAAAAAGGTTTTCATTTCCTTTACGATTTTTTTTTTGTAATCCACTGCCTGATCAGTATTTTATTATTTGTATAGTTTATGCAGTTTCTTTTGCTCAACAAGGAGTTCCTGAATATGTATTCAACTTCCAGCACTGGTATTTGTCCTGGATGCAGCAGTTATTTCTGACACTTAGCCATGGAATTCTTACTCTATAATTAAGCATTTGCAACTTATTTTGACAAAGGTTGAAAAATTCATAAAGGCATATAAAAATAGAGGACAATGTGTTCAACTCTCTAATTTGAGAAGTCTTTAAGAAATAAGTGGTATCCAACCGGGTGCCCCAATATGAGTAGAAGTTTATTATAGTTTGTGGTAGCTAGAGAAACAAGTAGATTGCACTTAAAACATGAGAGAAAGTAGAATTTTAGGAGTGCACAGTCAGATTGTAATATACTGATTTTAATAATTTGGTAAATTAATCTGCAAGAAGCAAATACTATTTATTATGTCAATAAATAGAATATCAGTCGGTAGTTTCAGGGGGAGTTCCAAAGTTCAAAGACCTGAGGAGAACACAAAACTTTGCTTTCTGTCCTCTCAGAAACCGACCCTGTTGCAACGGTGCCTCTGTCCATGGTTCTGAAGAAGATTGCATACACTCCAGGGAGCATGTGACTAAGCAATAGCAAAAAAGTCACAATTGCTAATGCTAATGTATTTAATGAAGATAATAATCTTAAATTCATGCAGGAGAGATAGTGCATCAGTTAGCAAGTACAAGACTTTCAATTCGATTCCCCAGCACCACATAAACAGGAAGTAGTGGCACACACCTGTGATCCCAGCACTCGAGAAACTGATACAAGAGGATTGCTATAAATTCAATGGAATCCTGAGCTATATAACGAGATTAGGACCAGCGTGAACTTCAGACTAAGATTATGTCTCAATGAAGAAACAAAATATAAGTAAGCAAATAAATAAACTAGATGTAAATATAATCTGAAATTATAAAGCCATTTTTGGGATTACTTGTACTCATATATGTAAAAAATGGAAATAATGATCAGCAATATTAAATGTATTAAGCATCATGACTTTCTTCAGTAGATTTCTTCTTAATTTTCATCAGCCAGAACTAAATCAAGCTTTCATCCTTGGACCATTACTGTATGAAGAGAACTATTTTGATGTTATTGACTTAAATCAGGTAATAAATAATTCACCTTACTTCTTTCCTAAAGTTAAGCTAATCATCCCTCACTCTTTAAAGTAACCGAAATTCAAACAAACTTTGAGGTGAGCAATTAAACAATAGAACATGGCAGATACAAATGAGTTTAAATTATTCAGGTATTGTGAAAGTAATAACTTATAACTGAATAATTGATAATTGGGTTTTGGAAAATAGTAAGGAAAGTGAATAGATTCGGAAAATGTATTTGGGTATGAAAATAGGATGGTAAATCAAAATGTGACAATGATGTGCTATGGTAAAAATATACAAAAATCAAATTACACTATGAATGTTATTATTTGGATTGGAAATGGTCCCCAGAAGCTCATCTACTTGAAGAAAAAGCAGATCAAGGGACCATTTGGATCAAATGGATTACCCCACTAGGGATCCCTAAACTTTTAAAAGATAGGGTCTGGTTGGAAAGGTCCTGTCCCTAGGCACATGTCCTGTGCTGATACAGTCTTGAACCCCAGTTCTCTCTGCTCATTCCTGGCGCTTCTTTTCCCATCGTGCCTTGAGCTGCTTTCCTCTGTCCTGAACCTTCCCACCACTGCCTGCTGACCATAAGTAAATAAATTGTGAGCGAAAATAAACATTTCTTCCCTTAAGTTGTGGGTGTCTTGTATTCTGTCCAAGCAACAAAAAAGTGACTAAGATAATAAAATATGTTTGAGGAGTAATTTTGACTATAAGTTATAGCTAATTCATTATTTTTTCCAAGGCATGTAATATTTCATTCAATTATGTGAATTATAGCAGTCATGTCTGAAAATTTTTAATGTGTTAAATAATGAAATGATGAAGAATTCTTTTAAATTTAATAATGGGGAATTAATCGCCTTATAATTCACATCCTGACTTGACGTTTTCCTTGTGTGTGCCCTGAAATTCAACAAGAAACTTGATGGCTAAGGGAGAAGATCCCTAGATTAGAATCACAGAGCTATGAAAAACAATGATTAAAATATCCATAAATAAAAATTGGTCTACAGCATATAAGTTAATATTTGATTATTTTAGGGAAAAAACCTAACCAAGTGATATAATATTATAAGAGAAAATGGGTCAATAAGAAAAAAACCTAAATCACAAATCATGTTGATAAGAAATTGCTTTTTTCTAATAGCTGATTAATTAGGTATAGTCCTTTTGTAAGTTCTGTTGGAAATCTTTTTCCCAAAATTAATTACCTATGAATGGCAAATTTAAGGACAATGTTGAAACAAAAGTCTTACGTTGTTTGGTTTTAATTCGGTCTGTTTCAGTAGCTATTAGATTCACACCTGAGTTTTTTATTTTTAATATTTTAGCTCGTACATATGAATATCATCTAGTTTGCATGTGAGAAATGGAAAGAAAAATAATTATACTGAGCATAAATTTTCTTTTTTGATTTTGTGTTAGATTTTTATTAAATGATAAGTCTAATTTTGTCTTAATAATAAAAATATGTGCATTTTATTTTTTCTAAAAGTTGCATAGAAGTGTTGTATACATGCAAAGGCAAGCATCCTGAGCCTTCTTATCTAAAATCAAAATATTATCAAACCATCCTTCCCAGATAAAGTGATAATAAAGGTAAAAATAAAACCTGTGTAAGCTAGTCTAAAGTTGAATGAGATTTGAAAATAAATATAATGATTTACAAAGATTAATAGTTTTGTGTCTTAGTCATTGAAGCATTTAGAAGTATTACATTGTGGAAGGTATCTTAAGCAATGATAATTCAGAGGAGATGAGTTCCGAGGTGGTGATAAGGACGTAGAATAACAGGCATCTTATTTTCAAACACAGACTGAATATTAGCAGTGGTTGTAGCTTTAAAATTCATTATAATTTTCTCTGATACATTAATTGCATTAAATTTTACAAGTCCCTTCTCATGTTCATTGATTTAAAAAAACAGAAATGTAAAGGCACAGTTACTACTTAAAAGGCATGGTTATCAAGCACTGTGAAATTTAAATGCTGACTTCATAAAGCAGTGTTTCCCAATGTTATCTCTTTTTAAAATTTTTTTCCACATAATTTGTGCCAATGAACATTAACTTTTTTTCTCAAACAAATTCTTACATTACGGTTGGTAGTTTGGGCTTATGTCCTCGCAGTAGCTGCTGCTGTGTGAGCTGATTACACATATTGTCTTCAAGTGTATTCACTAGTTCAGATGTTGGAGTTGTCTATACAAGAGCCAGCACCTACAAAAAACTGAGAGCTGAGATTAAATGTTAAACCTAAATTATACAGAATCTTCAGTGAATGTCTTATGCAATTTGTTGGAAAAGAGTGAGAAGATTAGTAATTATTCGGGTACCAGGTAGTAAAAATAATTAGTTCTCTAATTGTCAAACCAATCTATGTGATGTCTCACAAACTTCATTTCTTTGAAAGTCAAAGTAACTCTTCTCTCTGAGGTTTACTTTACAGCTTTTTCTTAGATTGTTTCTTTATTTTATAGTTTTTGACATTAAAATTATTTCTTATAGAAGCAGTAATAAACTTGTGTATCACGGAAGTAGAATACAAGATTCTCAAAGAATGGCCACATTTTATGTTTCTGCATGTCTACTTTAGGTCAACTATAGTGACCTTAGAATCTATGAACAAGTAAACATATTGATTCAGTTTAATTTGTTCATGGAATGAAAATATCACTTAAAGAAACACTCATTTGAATATGGTATTTAATGACATTTTGGAGAGTACTTGGTTTCAAAAATAAGAATAGTGCCTGTTTTTCATAAAATACATATCTATTTATAGAACTAATTTGTTTTACACCCCTTGTAGCCCAGGCTGGTCCTGAACTCTGGATGGAGCCCTGGCTGGCCTGGGACTCACAGCCATCCTCCTATCTCAGCCTCTTGAGGGCTGGGATTACAGGTGTGCACCATCATGCACAGCTTTATGTGGTGCTGTAGTATTTAACACTTGTTTTAGCACTTGCTAGGCAAGTGCTTTAACCGGTGAGCCATTTATTCCAGCCTAAGGTTCTTTTCTTAAGTGAACTAGAGGGTGAGGTCATGTTAAAGAACCTCAACAAAAGCATAGTAGGATACACACACACACACACACACACACACACACACACACACACAAAGAACTTTCAGCAAATTGTCCCCATCAAGAGCTCTGCTGAACCCGGAGAAGAGGCATCAAGATATGGCCAGTGCAGCCCATATTAGGGTGGGATGCTGAGCTAAAGAGGGTGATTTGAGTGATGAAGTGAGTCAGATGCAGAAGCTTAAATATGGTAAATGGCACATGGTTTCTCTAATTTGGGAAACATAGAATATAGGCATTCTACAGAACCAAAAGTGTCTGATAGTGGGAATTATGGGGGGGGGGGGAAGCATGGGAGGTTCAGAAATGAGGAGGGAAAGGCATGTTAACGTTGATGTAGTATATATGTCACAAATTAGTCAAGTTCATTGTAAACCTTATGTATCTGTCGCACACACACACACACACACACACACACACACACACATGTACACACACACACACACATATATATATATATATACACATAGAAATTGGGGGGGGAGAAAAAAAGATAGAAAGAATAGAACCAGATCATCTCAGACCTACTTTCACTAGCAAAGCAGAAAATCTTTAGTGGATCTACATCATATGTGTGTTGAAATACAAGAGGAATGCATGCATTAAATTCAACGTGTTGTTGTGCGCTTTAAAATCTTAAATATATCACGTGCAACATTCATACAAATCCTTGTACATCTGAGGTTAGGCTGTGGTATGTCATGGGCCCCTGCCATTGTGGTGAAACCTATTGGATTCTCCATTTGGTTCACATGTTTCTTTATTTCTTTCAGTGATTGTTTACATATTAAAAAATGTTAAACATTTATAAAATTTAAGAACAGTATTGATTCTCCAGTCCCACATTTATGTGATCCAATTATAAAAAGATTGATTACCTTTTTTGGATAGGGTAGCCAACTTCAAAACCACTTACGTATCAGACTTGAGGTTGTTGTGTTCTATTTATTTCCTGTCTCTCACTTTTGTTTTGTTGTGCCTACAACCTCAATGGTTTCTCAAAGCTTTTTGAGAGCAGAATTATGATAACTATTATTCAGACCTCCTGTACTCTTACAGCTTTATAGGTTTTCCTAGACTCAAGAACCTACATTTCAGTGAAGAATTTTCCCCTATATTTGTACACGGTTTATACTACTATTCCAAAGTGCGTGACCAGGATGGCATAATGGAGGCCAGTAGTTCTTTGTTCATAAATATCAAACATTATTATTCATCAAATTTTGAATATCTGATACTGGACATAAAATATTTCATCTGTAATGTTTTCTATAGTAGTTTATTGTACAACTAAAAGACAATATTTATTATTGTTTGTTTGTTCCTTCTACATTAAAGAGTCTGACTGATTCAGTCTCCTTAGGTTTATAGCATTCTGTGTCTGCTTTTTGTTCAGATATTTCTTGTGATTTAGTATACTTTACTTTGTTATTTTTCAAACACTTTGTTTCTACTGCAAAACCAAAACAAAACGCTTAAAGCATAAAAAATGTCTAATAGGAAGAGCAAGACTGAAAGTATATATTATGGTATGGATCTAGAATATTTTAGAAATTCTCATGTGTTTTGATGTCATGGATTATCTATGGAATCATGTGCCAATGGGAGATGGAGGCCTGGTCTGAAAGGTACAATTATAGGCAGGTCGTAGAAGGAAGTCATGTGGTAGATTATAGATGACAGGCATGGGGTAGATTAGGGACTTAGTCTTGGAAAGGGCAGAATGCTGAGGCTGGGCCTGGAGGCAGCAGATCTGGGATAGGGACATGAACTGGAAAGGTATATGCTACTTCCTTCCTTTCTTCCTTCTGGCACATGGCTTCCTGTTTACAATGCCATGAAGAACTGCCTCCACCTTTGCCTCTGCCATGTGATTCCACTGTTGCTGACCACACACACAAAGATTGTGACTTTCTAAAAGTGTGAGCTAAAATAAACTTTTCCTTTCTTGATGTGTGCATATCAGGTATATTTTCACAGCAATGAAAAAGTAACTTAAGATAGTATACTTTAAAAAAACAAAATCACAGTGAGGTATAAAACATTGTTAATTAGAAATTTTCACAAGTATTTCAAGCATACAATCATTAAAAAGTTGCCAATTTTGTTTTGCTACTTTAATTCTCATAAATGTTTTCTTTTCTCTAGTACTTTTTGCCCACCTGTCCAAAACATATCTTTCTTAACCCACAACAACCTCTGAGGAAACTTCCGTTATTTAGAAAATATTTGCTATGAATAGGATCTCTTAAAATTTCTGGACATATTTCCTTTGATATTGTAATGTAGCCATGGTGAATTAGGGTGTTATTAACATCTCTTAAAGTGCCAATAAAAGTGGCATGATTGGTGCTCCAAATTTCTGATATTGAGCTTAGGAAAAAAAAAAACCTTTCTATATTAAACACTGCAAATATTTTATTTACAAGATATTAAGGTATGAGTTATTTTTTGAAACTGTCAGAGAGTTCCAAGATACAATGTAATTTATACTACCTCTGTTCCAGTACAACTCTTTTAGCTTATATCCGCTTCAGTAATAATGTACTAAATCATATATAGTTCAATAATAAATCAAAATATTTATGCTTTGTATATGAAATTACTAGGGGCATAGTTCAACAGTTAAAGTACTTGCCTAGTAAGCTCATTGCCCTGAATTCAGTTCCCCAGTAGCACATAAGCTGAGTGCAGGGGTGGGTGCCTGTAATCCCAATAGGAAGTCCAGCCAAGGCTGTCTAGTGAGTTCTGGACCAGTCTCAACTATACAGCAAGACTCTGCCTCAAAAATTACTATATATATATTTTTTTCTAATAATGAGAGGCCTGTTTATTATAAACTTCCATAAAAAGGAAATGTATATATATACTATAGTACTATAGTAGGCAAAAAGTCCTGGAAAACTCAAGATACAAAAACAGACAAACAAAAAAACGTAAATAAAACAAAGGAAAAACAAATTAGAGTAGCCACCCAGAAGTCAGATGGAATGATAAAGCTAAAATATCAAATTTTAACCTGAGTTGCTAATAAATTATCATGTGAAATACTGTGGACAATTTCAGAAATGAAAAGACAGTAGTCTGCTAGCTTTACAATCCACCTTGGTTCTGAGCTACAAAACTAGATTTCATCTAAGGAATTAGACAATAATAGATTCCTTTAAACATCTAGGGTTATCAAGGTAACCTAACTGGACCAAAAAAAAAAAAAAAAAAAAACACTAAGTCACTAAAAGAAAAAGAAGCTTTTGTAAGTCAAACAGCAGGAAACTGATAAACAGCAGAACAATCCACACAGAATTGCCATATTAGAATTCAAATAAATGTTTTAATACATCTTATGAAATTAGGTAAGTTAAAACTGACACCTAAAACTTAAATAAAGCATGAAGTACAAAAATAAATGGAATAACAGCTGGAGAATTTGTGCAGATGTTAAGAGTTAGATTCCCCAGCACTACATAAAGCTGGACATGATGGAAAGTGCCTGTAATCCTAGCACTCAGAAGGCGGAGGCAAGAGGAATGCTGTGAGTCCGAGACCATCCTGGGCTACACAGTGAGTTTAGGACTGGACTGGGTTACAAAGTGAGACCCTGTCTCAAATAAATGAATAGATGAAGGAAGAAATAAATAAATAAATGGAATAATCAAGTTTAAATAATCAAACATTTCAAAACCAGCAGATAAAATTAACAACATTTAAAGGAGTTATTGAAATAATCGGTACCTTTCAAGTCACATTCTTGTTGCTGGGACATAGTACATGATACCCACAATTCAAGAAAAAAGGTTTATTTTAGCTTACAGATTTATGCAGTCCTATGCCGTTCACAGGGGTTGCAGTGGTGAAAGGGCCTGACAGAGGCTTATACAGAGAAAATGTGCTCATCTCCTGGGGGCCCAAAAACAGAGGCACTGAAAAAAATCAGTTAGCAGGGGGGAAGTGTGTCCTTCCAGTTCACACCACAGTGATCCACCCACTCTGGCCTGGTTCCTCCTTTTAATGTCACGGAAATCAATGGACTATTGCAGCTACCCCCCACCTCATCTCCTAGTCTTTCATATACATGAGTTTTTTGGGAGAAACTCTTGATCCATATAACAACAGTAAACTTGGAGTGAGAATTATATAAAATTGATAGTGTATGATGTGGTAAGAATTATTGAAGAGTTTAGATCAGAAATCAAAGAACTGTTAATGACATACGTAATATGAGATCAAAACTAATGGAGAGACAGGATCAGAAGTAATATATAAAGTACTGACTGAAAAACTCCAAGACTTCCAATCCACAGCTTGCAAAACCACATTGACAAAAAGTTGCATTAATTTTAAAAATTCTTACCTCTCTACATCATTGCAAAACTACCACCAACAGAAAGAGCAATTAAAATCAATCAGTCCTATCAAACTATTCGCCTCCATATTTATTAGAGAAATTGGCCTGTAGCTTCTTTTTAGGAAGAGATTAATATGGAAAAGACAACAAATTGAAAAACAAGCTAAATAATTTTTGATCATGAAGTTATAATAATTAATTAAAATCACAAATTCACTAACTTCCGAAAGCTTAACTCAGTGGATTTTGGATACAGGTCGTTGCGAGGTGTTGAATTAAGGGAATACAAAATATAAAATGCAAATGCAGGTAGATTAGTTTTTACAAAATGTCTGAAACAAATAGAAAAAAATGATTTGAAACATTGAAATATAGAAAATATTTGCTCATAAAATGTCAGAGAAGATTTGATTGATATGTTGACTATATATGTGATTTGATAGATGAAATCTGTATACTAAAATTCTCATATTAAAATAGTGTAAATTTATATTTTAATTTATACTTACACTGAATAGCTACTATAAAATAAAAAGCTAATTAATTCAATTAAGGGAGAGGAAATCAAATCAAAATGGCAGAAAACATAAGAGTAGAAAATTTAAAACATGAAAGAAGGATTTCTGTTTCTGGCTGGGGTGTAAAGAGTATTAGAGTGCAACTCCTACAGGAAGATCAAGTGGAAATTTTTAAATAAGCATAAAAAAATGACACTTAAAGATGACAATTCCGTGAGCAACCATTCAACCAAGATCTAGAAACAAGAGTAATTTGGTCTCTGAAATCATATTGCCACTGCACCTGTGTTTATTTACCTCATATATGTAGATCATTAACATATTAATATATATTTACTGAAATGCTACTAATGAATTAAGAAAGCTGGTAACATTATATAAAGAGGCAACTCTGGAAAATCTCTAAAATTGAATTTTTAAAATCTAAACATCTATTGTAAAATGAAAATTTTTATTTTTTTTTCTATTTTATCTTTTGGAATTGTTAACCAGTAATGAGTTTTATTTTTTCCAGCTAGTCATTTAATTTTTGTCTGTTCTCATTACTCTCTTAAGATATGAATACTTTGCTTTCTTCCAATTGTGATTTATTTATTAATGAATGTGCATATTTTTATTAGCTTTTCTTCCTTTTACTTCTAATGTTAATAATATTTCCTTGTAATATTTTGGCATATATGTTTTTTAAATATTGTAGTGCAATTTTTTATGTTACATACTATATACTTAAATTGATTACATACATCCTTATAAAGATACTTGCATTGTGCAAAACTTTCATTTCTTGTAAAACAAATTTTCCAAAATCCATCTAGAGTACTCAGTTATATATATATATACATATGCAAATATATATAAGTACTTTGTAAGAATTATTTTATTTTTTTATCTTGCATATGAGCAATTACAGCCAGAGAAGAAACACTGAAAAGATGTTAAAAATAGTTACCAATGCTTCAAATGACCAATTTTTATAAAACTAGAACAGGAAGAAGCCTTTTCTTTTTTTAAGCAATAGAGACAACCCAGAGGCTCTCTTCTCCCTCTCGCTGATCAGAAACAGGAGAAGGAGGAAGTACTGTATGGTTTCACGGTCAGTCTCCTGGGTTTGGGTGAAAGCATCAAGTTGAATAATATCCTAGAAAAGACTCATTCAAAACACAAAAATATTTAAAACTACATTTCATGCATAGCCTGCAATGCACAGCTAACAATAGACATAAAAATTATTCATTTTTTTCCTAAAATTTTCAGGACTAAGGCATAAATGAAAACGGAGACTCATGTCATAAGTAGCTTAAAATTTAAATGAAACCATACAAGTGTTGAATAAGATGCTTTTTATGGCAAATTATCTTCACATAGACCTAGAACGAGAGGATCGAATCAGAATTCTCTGTTAACTTTTTATCCATCGCGATATATGGTGGCGCCAAGGCAGGTGGCTGCTCCTTGCTAGCCTGTCATCCGTGTGCCCAACCTCCTCTTCTGCCATCTGCTAGATACCAGCGATTCACTGGAACGGAAAGCACCTCCTCTGGCTGTGTCATTGCTTTCAAATTGCCACCCTTCAACTGCCCCCTCAGGTCCCAAAGAGAAACTAGGAGTGTGAAAAGAAGGTACTAGGGAGTCCAACATAGAAATCAGAGGCAGATTTGGGAATTTTGTTTGTTTGTTTTGTTTTGTTTGTTTTGCCCTGTGGCTTGAACCCAGGACTTTGCACAAGACGGGCAAGCATCCCATCACTAAGTCTATTCATGTTTAATAATTTTACCTTAAGACAGGCCGACCAAGCTAGCCTCAAACTTATGATGCTCCTGCTGCAGACTCCTCAGCTGTAATAATACAGGTGTGTCACACTCCATGTGGCAGACTCGGGTTTTTTAAGACAAGTTTCATGTATCTGGAACATGGTGTTGAGTGGCAGGGAAATGTGGTGAAGGAAATCTGTGCTCTTAGGTGGGCAACTCCCTGATCCAGTCGCAGGTGACCTCATGGAAAGGGCTACTCACTCAGGAAGTCAAGGGCAGCGCCCTTAAAGTGCAAATCGCAAGGAAGTGCCCGTCCCTGAACTTGGGTCCTTTTACCTGTGTCTAAAGACAGAACTGAGAAGAGGAAAGCTTGACAGAGGAGCAAAGTAGGAGAAAGGAAACATTAAAAGAGTTTATAAATCGCTCTCTATTTGTTACTTTGGGATTACTGCCATCTAAATGATACATTTCTTATAACTAAGGGATGAAAATATATTTAAGGTAAACATATGCATAAAGTGTTTAGAATCATGGCTGGTGTTGCTACACAGCAGTAACAACCATTTTTAAACATTTGCAACCGTATCCCACTGATTAGTTTCTATTTAAAATAGTGACTTACATTCATTAGAGTTCTATTATTCTGGTATTATGGTTTCATGCACTGCAGTTTCAAAACAACAATTTTGGCACTATAAGGAATGAAATGTTTCAACAAGAGATCATTTTTGTTCCTGCTGGTTTGCATGTGATAAGCTCTGTCTATATTCAGAAATCTTTGAAAAACAGAAGTCTATAATTTGGCAATTTTGCCTATAATATAAATTGTGAAGCAAGCAGGGAAAAGATGTATCTCTCCATTTGTGTTCTAAATTTACAAAACGTTGCTATCATATTACACTAATTGGACCACATATTTTAACTACTTTCTATAGTAGAGAACAGAAAATAATGATAATAATAGAATATTACTCAACAATAAACAAGAATGAATCACATAAATACATTACAGCATGCATGAGTATGTAAAAGCATTGTATTAGGTAAAATAATATAAAGTTCTGGGCAAACTGAGTCCAACTGGGGGTGTTAGAAAACAGATTTATGTGTCCCTGGACATGAGAATTAACTTAGAAAGAATATAAAGAAACAAAATATTGTCAGAGAGGTGTTCGTGGAACTGTTGCAGGAATGGCTTTGAACTTAGTCTCTCTTTCTATCCCCTTTTATCGGAGTTCTCAGTAAAACTGTGGAATGCGGTGAAAATACAGTATTCTGAAACAGTGAAAAATTTGCCGGGAACAGCTTAGGCCTTGTTTCTATCTTTGGTAGTGAATGTAACATCTTGAAATCGAGAGGGGTGTGCCTGAAGAGGCCTGACTGTTTCCCTTAGACCAAGGATATCCTGCAAAGGTTACCACAGGGGTTCACATGTGAGGTGTAAACTCAAGGCAGATTCCTTTTCGGTGTTTCGCAACTATGAAAAAAGTGATTTGAAATGCATTTGAAATTCCATCACTACTTGGAAACATTCCTGAGTCTCAGAAAACAAAACCACAATGAATCCTAGCCTTCTTCTTTTGTCTTTTTTTACCCCTGTGGATGTAATAAATCTCTCAAATGGGACTAGTCAGACATGAGTGTAAAACTCACTGGATTCACGGGACTTGGACAAGTTAGTAAACCAATTTCATAAGGGTAATATAGTTAAATATAATTATTGCATCTTACTCAACAGTATTGATCGCTTCTTCATTACTTAAGCTAAAACAGAAATACCTCTTACAAGTTTCCATTCTGATAGAGACTGTCCTTATATACTTCTAGGGAAGAACCAATTAGCTAATTTCTAATTAGCTAATTAGCTTATTTCTTGTCCATTTTTTCTTCCAATCTTCAGTGTCTCTCCTTTTTAAATAATATCTATATAAATCTCTTGTCCATTAAAAATCCTCAGGAACCCATAAATCTTAAAGTGTTTCTGTATATATGCATATCACAACAAGAACATGTCGTTTGGATACAGAATGCTGTATGTCTTTGAACTCTAAGGACTAGGCCCTACTTCTTAAGCTCTGGTGAATTTATCTATATTTTATTATACTATTTTATGCCTAAAGGTGAGATATGTACAAAAATCAGATAAGTTAAAAATCTAAATCTACTTTGCTTTCACTGCTGTTACCAGTATATCAAAGTAGATGATTATACTGTGTTCCAGAAATAGCCTTTCTTTTATGATCTAATCTCTGAATTTAGACTTTTGGACATATTTATTATACAATAAATCAAACTTTAAAGAGGACAAATTAGCCAAAATGGGTCAAAAAATCAGTGAATCCTATCATGTGTTTAATTTGTAGGATCATAGGAGATATTTACCCAGTAATGAAAGTGTCATATTCTAGCTAACTAGATATAACTGTATCTTTCCAAAAGAGGCACCTACCAGTTCAGAGAGAAGATGGAAGTCTATGCACAACCATTCCCTTATGGCCAAAGGGATCTCTCCCCTCTAAATGTAAAATTATATATGTCTTCATGGAAACCTTCTGGAGAAGTTTAAAGCCGAATTACATACACGGGGAAAGACTTTCTTTAGACATGATTATCAAGATTTCTGTGCTCAGAGTGACACTGATTTTCTGACAGCTTAGAAGCCTTTTCAGAAAATATCAGAGATGGGATAATAACCTCTTTTGCATGATTTCCACAGCAGAGGCAAAGAGAATGGCCAGACACTTAGAGCACAACTTCCTCTCAGAGACAGCAGCCTCTCCAGTAGCAGTCAAGTAAGAGAGCAACTGACACGGTGAACTTTCAAGTGAGGTCCCACCTATAGGTGAAATGTGTGCTCAGAAAGACAAGAAAGGGGAAAGACAAAGAGGGAGAAAAAGAGGGAGAGAAAGAAGTGGAAAAGATCTATGAGGCTATAAATTTACCCTTCTGTAGAGTAGAAGGTGGCAGAGCATAACTTTAAAACTTTGGAAAGAAACAGAACAAAAATGAAAAATGGCACATTTAGGCAGAAGGAAGGCACTTTAGACATTCTAAAATTCAAAAAGTAAGCAATGCATTTTCTTTCTTAAAAGTTATTCATAAAGAAATGAGGAAATCCACTTTCTTCATCTTTAACATACACTAAGTTCTCTCTCTCATACTAGGTCTCCTTTGATGATAAAGGAACAATACATACAAATTTGGTCGAAGTAACACTGTGAGCTTAATGCAATGTTCTTGTTTGTGCACCATAGGAGCTCCATAAAGAATATTTGGCATGGAGGTGAACGGACTTTGTGCTACTTTGGAGGAACAAATCAAACTGCGTCTTATCCCGCTGATCTTCCATTTACTCCTGCCCTTCTGTGCACTGATACTCAGGAATAAACCTTGTACACAGAGGAAACAAAAAGGTCGCGTAGCGTCCCTCTCTCCCTTAAGCATAAGGAAACATGGGAAATGCAGAGCATGAGCATTTCATGACTGGAGGCTATTGCCTTATTCAGAGTTGTTGAAATTCATTTTTAAAAACATTGAACAATAAAAGATTATTCAAGAATTCAAAGAGCTCTCAAATAATGATTATGACTTTATAATCATGATTACTTCTCAAGGGTTCAGTAAAATATGGTACATGCCCACTAAATCATCTCTGGTTGCAGAGGGAAATCTTTAATCAGCTTTAATTTACAAAAGGATTTATATTAAAGAGGAGGGCACATAGCAGAGACTGAAATGAATTTCTAAGGAGCACTGCCAAGAGGACTGACATCTCAAGGGAGAAAAGACAAAAATTTCCAATAATCTTCAAAATGAATTTAAGCTTATTTTTAAAGGTAAAGCCAAGCACAAATAGCAAATATTTCAGTTGTGATTCAAGGCAAACCAATCACAAAAGAAAAACATTGAACTCATTTTTATGTGGGTGGTACAATGGTAAAGGTTAAGAATTTTAATCTCTTTAATAGAAGTTTTGCTTGTACTCAATTGACAAAATAAAATAGCCAGTAATACACAACGAACAAACTAAACAAAGATAAAATAAATTCCTCTGGGAATGAAGAAGTGTTAAACCATATTCAGATAACTTGTCTGGTTGTGAATGACAAGAATCACATATATGATAGGTTGAAAGAGCAGTTACCTTCTGAAATCCGGTGAAAACATTTACAAAAGATAAAGTATCATTTATCATTTTCTTTCGTTCTGAACGTTAGATAATAAAAACATACATTGAAATTTATGTTTCGCCAAATAAAAAATTATTATTTTTTTTTTTTGAGACGGGGTCTCTTTCTGTAGACCTGGTTTGTCCTGAAGTCACTATGGAGTCCAGGCTAACCTTCGGCTCACAGTAATCCTCCTGTCTCAGCTTCCTTAGTGCTGAGTTTATAGGAATATGCCCCCACACCCAGTTTATTTGTGGTGGGGAATCGAACTCAGGTACTTTGCATTCTAACTGCTAAGCCATTCCTCAAGCCCTGAAAAATTATTTCTTAACTAATGCTAATGAATATAATAAAATACTTAATATTGTTGATATTTTCCTCTCTAGCTCATAAAAATAGCAAGGTATAGAATATTACACTATTTTGTGAGGAAGTTATGACTCAAGGACGACATTACTGTCATCAGATGCACATGTGGAAAATTCATTTGTTTCTAGGGATTTACACATTGTGTAATTATTTCAGGATGAAATGGGTGTTGTCAAAATTCATAAATAGGGTTAATCTTCTAGACACTTGGAAGAAAATTATACTTAATTCTTTCCAAATTCTATCAGATGTATTATGAACGACAACTAAAATCTTCCTAAAAGAAAATAAATCTGTGTAAATGCAGACCTTTTTTCAGCCAAAAAATAAAATGGCCAACCCACTGATACTAAATTTTCTCCAATACTAGCTGTAAACATTCCAAACAGGTATAAATATGCATTACTGCTAATTATTCATCTGGAATAATCACCATGACCACACAGCAGACAGCTTAAAATGAACAAAATCACAAATGTATCAAAAATATGATAGCGTGAAGTAGCGTGGGACTATTGGGGTAACATGTGAAGGAAGAAATTTCAGTAGGGCCACTCTCCTGAGACACTCTTCCCATGAGATGCAGACGTATGCCTTCAGTAATGATGAGGAAGAGGAGCAGAAATTTCCCCAGGCCCTCAAGGTCAGACAAATAAAAGTGCATTGAAACACAAAGAATTAAAAGTGACCCAAAGCTTCCCAGAATTAATGTGTCTTGGATATTTTTGTCTTGCTGGATGAAATGCCTGACATCCACAATTTAAGAGAGAAAATCTTTCATTTTCATTCACATGTCAGAGGGTCTCAGTCCATTCGTGGGTAGCTGGCAACAGCAGAAGCACAAGTGGAGGCTTAGCTGGAGGAAAGCTGTTCATCAAACAAGGAAGGAAGGCAGAGTTAGCACGTATCTTTCCAGGTTTTGTCTCAGTCATCAACCACTCCGGGACAAGACCCAGTGTTCTACCTTTTCTGACCAGGTCCCCCTTTTTAACAGCACATAGATGCAAATGTGCCCTCTCACTTCCAAATACATGAGGATTTGGACGCCACTCCAGATCCAAACCATACTATAGTGTACATCCACGAAAACTGAAACAAATACCAGTCCTCACACAAAAATGAAAGTCCAGATTTAGCCCCGCCAACTCTTGATTAAAGTTACATTGTGGCTCTCTCATTTCAAGCTTTTGTCAGAAAACAAATGTGAGACTTTACTGGAAGACAGTAACATCAACATGAACCTCCAATCATTTCGAACATTTTTAACACTCAACTCTCAGCACGCACAACTTGTCAGGCATGAGGAGATTGATTTATGTAATCATAACCCTTCAAACAACAAGGCGGAAACAAAAGGTGAAGACAACAGAATTTTACTCAGTAGTAATATCCAGGCAGATCTAAGTCTAACTGGCTCTTTAATGTCCTTTACTACATTAAGGTATCATAAATTAAAAGAGGACAAATATCATTAAACCAACTATAAAGGTTTTTATTGAAACCTTTTATGGTTTGGATCTGGAGTGTCCCCCAAAAGCCTTATGTGTTTGAATGTGGTAGAATACCCATGAATTGTTTACTGTTGGGAAGTGGGGCCTGGTCGGAAGGGGCATACCCCTGTGGCTTAACCTAGAAGGGGCAGCAAAATGGCTATGGTGTTTCTGTGATTTCTGCTCAATTTTATTTACAAAACATTGCCTTAACTCGTAAAAAAGCTTTCTTTCCTATATGTTAAATGGCTAAAGATGTGCATATTTAAACCCATCAATTTTTACTGTTTTCCAACAAATTACAAAAAGAAAAGATTGTGAAATAACAAAAGTGTTGGTCTTACTGGCCAAACGAAAAATTGTTAGTGAGGTTATGTGACATCTTGAGGCACCAAAGAGAATTCATTGTTCATATTTTCAGCTTCTAAAGGAAGACATATTCCTTGGACTGTGGCCTCGTCCCTATTTTGAAGTCCTTTATTCATGTCAAGTCCACCTAACACTTTTATTTTGCCCTTTCTTCTTCCATCTTTAAGCAATCATATCAGAAGACTGTACTCATCCAGAGGATTTTGGATAATCTTCTACAGGTTAAAATATTGATTTTTGTCTTAGTTATGTTCTTATGGCTGTGACTCAATACCCAACATCAAGAATTTAGGGGATGACTTGGTTTTTTAGCTCACAGTTCCTAAAGGTCACAGTCCAGTCATAGTCATCTGGTGATAGTGGAAGCACATGGCCAAGGAGAAGGTAGAGGAAGTTCCTCGTGGCATAGCAAACATGAAGCCAAATGAGGGAGACCAGGTGAGCTAGCATGCATATGCCCTTCCAAGTCCTGTCCCACAATCTGCCCTTTCTGGGTCAAGCATTGGTATTCCTCCCCTTCTAGGCACAGCCATGTATTTGCCCCTTCTAGCCAGCCCCTACTTCCCAATAGTATACAACGCCATAGGTATCCTACCGCTTCTAAACACGTAAGGCTGTTGGGAGACATTTCAGAATCGAACCACAACTGGTTTCAATAAAAACTTTTATAATTTGTTTAATACTATTTACATTCATTTAATTTACGATCCCATAACATAATAGAAATGACTGAAGGAAAAGGAGAGAGATAAAATCTCCAGATTAACTTACTGTGATATGACAAAATATTAAGAAAATACATTTATAATGTTACATCTGTTGTAATTCATTTCCTCCATAGAAAAGAACACTAAAGATATACATGACATTTTTGCTAGAATAACATACAAATGGTTATTTATGGAGTATGGAATATTTGTAAATTATCTTCAATTTATGGAACATCTTTTAACATACATTTTTGAAGTATTTCTTAAAATCCAATGAACATTTTATTAAATACGTGAATGATTATGACCAACATTTATTGATATATATTTTGTAAGTGTATACATATTTTCAAGAAAACAGTTTATCTTTACTTTTTTGTAAGTGTCCCCATTTCCCCAGTGCTTTTTACCAATTGGAAATTTCAACATTAAACATTCTTAATATTATCATGAAATAAAAATTAGAAAAAGAGGCAGAAAATAGAATATTTTTCTAAAAAAAAATAAAGGAAGGATAAATTTTTCCCCAACTACCTATATTCTACTCAGATCTATACATTCCACTCTTCCTGTTTCTGGAGATCTGAGAGATTCCAGTGTTAGAATCTGTAGTGTGTACAACTCCATGAAGCAGAGAGGTGCTGGGACTGTGTCTACGAGGCTGAGCTTGGCATCAGAAAGAGGTCTAAGAATGTCCAGTGTGTCTGTGTCTGTGGCCATGTAAAATAAGCTCCTTAAGCTTGTAGACTTTGGCTACGTTGGGGGAGAAATTTGCTAGAATGAAATTGCTAGTATGTATTCTCAAGGCCACGATAGGATTTACTCAGGACTGAGTAGTGCTGTCATGGATTGTGGATCAGGAGTAAAGTCTTTCTCACAAGGTATATCATCTGTTCAAATCTCCAACTTTTTGTCCTTCTGGACTGGTCAGCCACAACATTGATATATGTGCACATGTGCTTCCAAAGACAACTAGAAATTTTCTAAGGAACTCTCATGGCTGGGACCGTGACAATGTCAGAACTTAGTCTCTCAACTCTAAGTACCATATTTCAAAGGGAGTTTCCATTTAAGTTTTCTGTTGCAAATCAGGTCAAACTCTAACATTTATCAAAATAGCTACAAAAGTGAAAACAGAAAACTTTCATTGCCTTCTACTTCCCGCTAAATCGGCCACTAAATATACCTATTTTATCATTTGTTATGATATAATTTTGAAAACTTCACTGTGTTGAAAAGCATTTATTTTAAATGTTTCTTGATTTAAATAAACTAAAAGAAAGGAAGGAAGGAAGGAAGGAAGAAAGAGAGAGAGAAAGTTTGGCTTTCAGCTCTGTCATGGTCTTCACAAATATTAAAATTATAAACATCAACAAACACTCTAAATTTTCCTTTATCACTTTATCATAAAATGACAAATTCCAGCCTAGTAGTCCTCAAGTCAAAGTTGTGCCAATTCTCATTATGTGACATTTTGTGGTGTTTATATTTTAGAAATCAAGGTAACACCCCCTAAGAGCTGTTGTAACAAGAATTACCATTACTTAAAAACTGCATTTAAATCTGTGTACTACGAATAAAGAATCCTGAGATCTATCAGTTCTGCACTGCACAGAAGTAAATTGCCTATTAAAATAATGCTACAAACTGCTAAATGTGTTTCAGAGAAAAATGTTACCATCTTTCTGCTTTAGTTTCCACGAGATCAGGAAACCGATCTCAAAATTTGAAGTCTCTTATCTCAGTCCCTCAAATTCTAGGGCATTATTTTTATCTTTACTGACACTGATTTTATGTGAATCTGACTTTCCCATTTGAAGACTCTTCTGAACACTATAGATTTTTTTTCTTAACTAGTATTCAACTAGATAATACTTGGCAAGATCTTACCCATCAATATTAAACACTTCAACATTTTAAACATCATTATTGTTTTAGTAGAATATTCCCTTCGACCTTGAAGATTGAAATACCTAAGTATCAGACCAAATGATCTCATTCCTGTAAGTGAAATTGTGGATATGTAACACAAGGGGATTTTCATTAACTTTTTACAAATAAGACTTTCCAGCCTTTGGTCAGGTCTTCCAAGTGGTCTAGGAATTACTGCTGTATATTGAAGTTCTCTGGGCAATTTTTAGTGGAATTAACTATCCATTCACAGCATCATACAAAAGAAGCTGAAAGAAGAAAGTTTCAAATAATTTGCTGTTGGTTATAGGACTTTGCTACTGTTGAAAAGTCTCCATCAGCAGTAAGCTCTGGGCTGACATTCTGGAGGAGTGTATCTGACATACAATTTACCAGCCTCCCAGCTTAAGGACAAGGTGCTTTGGTAACAGCCAACTCTCAAAGCCAAGTCGTGTGTATGGCCAGAGCTGGTTTTTGTTAGAAAGGGCAGGTTTAGAGCCACAGCCGGCAGGAGATCACAAGCTTCTGTTAATGGGTTCTCTGAGACTTGGACTCCTAGAAATAAAAGTGTTGAGAATTGAGAACATAAAAATTTGAATGAGTTAGATTACAACCTAGATGAGTAGTAAAAACAGCTTCTAAGTACTGTAGCATATTTATTTCATTGAATAAGTAGAATGAACTTTATAACATGATCACAAGCACTTAGAGACATAGTTCTTCAACAAATCACTTTTCTGGAAAAGAGAATTTTTTGTTATTATGATTCAATAAGTACTTTCAAACATTCTGTTTCTAGTATTCAAAATAAATAGCACTATAGCATTATTTCCAAACATATATATATATATATATATATGTAAGGAACACACACACACACACACACAGAGAGAGAGAGAGAGAGAGAGAGAGAGAGAGAGAGAGAGAAAGAAAATTTAACTTCAAATTTAGTTCTCTCTTGGACATTGGTGCCAAAATAGGTATTTTATTTTAGCATTTACCTCTCACATCTTTTGCATACCTAAAACATTATATGTAAGCCTCCATTATTATGAAATTTTCATAAATTTTAACCATCATGGCAAATATTTTATATGCGTAGAGCAGTAATTTGAATTAAAATTTGCAATGTAATTTCTAGAGTTATACATAAACAGTAATAAAGACATTTCTTTTCCCCCATTTTATTGATATGTACAAGTGCAAAATTTAAGGTTTACAATAAAGTTGAGCGTTTTGTGCACCTACGCACCTATGTATCTTGTCAAGGTGACAAGGACCTTCCCTTGTCACATTTCTTTTTAAATGGCATTTCCATTTGACAGATAAGACAAAACATTGATCCAGAAATTACTGTTAAATAAGATCTAGATAAGGGTAATGCATATAAGATGATAAGAGAAATAGCACTAACTAGAAAAAGCAGATAAAGTTTTCACTTGCTATTCAGGCCAAGATAGAGAGAAAGATTATAGAGAGAAGAACAATACAGATAAAGTGTAATTAGTATATATGAGATGAATATATTCACATTGATATGAATATAGAGTCAATATAAAGAGAGAAATAAGGATATAAAGATTTATTGGAGTAGATTTTAAGTGATTTAGAATGCAAACATAATTTTGGTAGAAAAACCAAAGCCAGTAAAGGTTGGTGAACTGGTCAAAACTGAACTTTTCAGCTTTACCTGGAGAGTTCTGTGTGCGTGTGCGTGTGTGTGTGTGTGTGTGTGTGTGTGTGTGTGTGTGTGCACGCGCACCCATGTATCACATTCCTAAGTACTAAGTTTTAATAAATTAGAAAAAATAACTTTCGGAAAAATTATCATTGTAAATAATTGTGTGTTAAGATAGCTATAACTTGCTTACTACACCAGCTGTTGGGAGGTAAGAGTCCACCTCTTTCCATTGTAGGCAAACTGGCCTTCATAGCTTTTGAAGCAAGAGAAATCTGCATACATGGTGTTTCACACTGACAGTGCTAGCTGTGATGAACATTATTATTAATATTTAAATTTTAGTACTAGGGATTGAATCTAGGGCCTTCACATTGAGTGAAGAATATTCCCAACACTCTTTCTTTCTTTCTTTCTTTCTTTCTTTCTTTCTTTCTTTCTTTCTTTCTAATTTCAAGAAGATATAGTATTTCTTAGTTGCTACTCTGCCCAGCTGAACTGGCATTGTGAGCTCCCTGTTCCAGCCTCTCAGAGTTCTAGGATTACCAACATACCACACCAGACTTAGTTGCAGCAGCTTCTTTGTGGATCTCCTGATATGCACCCTCCCATGCAACTAATTTTTAAAAAAGTCTGAATGATTTCATGCAAGCCACATTTAAGTGCTCTAATGTCACAGACAGTTTAGCCTAGCCTTCCATCTATCTCTACATGTTAACTTAAACACCAATTCAATTGATTGTAAAATCCCACCAATTTTATCAAATGATACAATGTAGAGCAAAAGCATTGTCTATCTAAAATTGCAAAGCTTGATTCACATATTATGGAATATATACTGATACAGTTAATGTTACAAGACACTAAAATTTTAAATGCAATAATATGAATCATTATTATATAGAAGATAGATGAACAACCTAAATGGTAGCAATAGGAAACAACCAACCAGATTTCATATGTGAAACTCAATGAAGGCCACAAGCTCCAGTTTCTTCATCGATAACATATGAAAAGAAGTAGATGAAAGGAAGGTGGCAACTACTACCAAATAAGGTCAATAAATTCTGGAGTGTGTTATGTTTTATTCAGTTACTGTTATCTAAAAACTGATTTGATAAATGAAGATGGTCTTTCAGCAGCATAATAAAAAGTAAAGCACATGACAACTTTGAGAAAAAATTAGCAGTTGTTGAAGAGCTTCAGATTCTGTGAACGCTGAGAAGACCACGAGAAATGGTATTACAATGGAATGAGATGACAGGGTGGGAGATGATGTTTAGACTATCCTATCTTTTTGCCAGTAGTAATGAGAAACCTTTGAAGAATTCTTAATGAAAATTTGGAACTGCTGGGGAAACTTCCAAGCAAACTACAAAAAGTACAAACTGGCTTTAGCTGTTGTCTTTGATAACAATTTTTGTAAAAGATCAATTAAAAAGAAACTATTCACTTATTATAGAACAACAGAGAAGAAATATATAATAAAGTAAAACACTGTTTTTGGACTAAATATCTAACACAAAGTTATGCTGTATAGCCTGTTATATGACATTAAGTCTGTATAATCTCTCCAACATTATTTTAGGTTTAAAACACAAGGATTCTAGACAGACTTAAAGTTAATATTTGTAGTTGTACCTTGGTAAAGAATATGACTTCTAAGTATTATAATGGTGTGGCTCTGTAGAAGCCTCACAGACAGATAAATAGGTAGAAAAAGACCGCATAGGAAAAAAAAATTAAGGATTTGGACTCTGTATGGTGAAATAAATCTCATTAAAGTTTTTAGCATACTCGCAGAATTGGTAAAAATTATAGAAAGAAAAATATTTCCAGATTGGATACAAAAGAGGATTTTTTAAAATGAAAGTTACAAAAATGAAAAAAAAAATCTGCTAGGTTAAAAATGAGACTTTTATACAGGAAATATAGAGTAATCCAGCAGGCATAATTACTATCCAAGAATGCAGAACCTATAAGCCAGAATGCAGATCGTTGTTCCCCTGAAGAAAAATAAAACCCAATCAAGGAACTAGTAATGTGCACCTAACTGGATTTAAGAACTGCTATAGATCAGTGTGGACTCCTGTATGCCTTCCACCCTTTTAAACCCCAAATTGCTTTTAGAAACAGCTTATTGCAGACACCTTCAGGAATCACGAAATATTTGGGGGATGTGCGGAACATAAACTTAGCTTTTAGTTTAGCTGCCTTTATACTAAACATGAACACAAAAAGTACGCTATATGTTGCTCAACTGCATGTGAACCTGAGTTAGGGAAAGAGATCCTAGGCACAGAACAACCCAACAAGGTAGAACTGGAAGATTCGCCACAATACCCATCAACAAACCAATGGACACATAGATTGTGGTATATATACACAATGGAATATTACTCATCTATAAAGTCAAATAGGTTGGAGGCTTTTGTAGGTAAATGGTGCAACTTGAGACCCTTATGTTCAGCGAAATGATTCAGAAGGAGAAGGTTAAATACGGAATGGTTTCTCTAATATGAGAAACTAAGATCATAATATTTCATAGAATTAATTGAGGGGAATAATAGGAGTTGGAGAGGAGGGGAAGGAGGCGAGTGGGTTGACAAGGGAGAGGGAAAAGATTTGAAATTTCGCCACAATATGTATATGCACAAAACACTGAAGACCAATTTAAGCATTATGCATTGTATCTATACATATCAATAAAATGGGGAAAACTAGAGGATTTTTGAAAGAGTTACATATTTTGAATACGTCACAGGTAATTGAAGGGTGAATGTATTAGATTTAAAATAACCTCACATTGCTTTCTACCGGCCCCACTGAGGTGAGGGTCTACTTTCCCCTTGCTGGGTAGTGAGTCTCACAAATGCAATGCATGGCAGCTAGCATTGTAAGCCTGGCATCCTCTGCTCTTACATCCTGGAATACAGCCTTCTAATTGCCAAGTAAGGAACCCAACTACCCTAAGGCTACTGCTTGACAGACCCATGTACACACCCTGTTCCACAGCACCCTCTGAGCTGGAGCTTCCAACCATCCTGCTAAAGCTGTGAGCCAATGAGTAAAAACAGCTTGGAGCTTCGATCACAGGACTTCTGCAAGATGAACCCCACCAAATGATGTAGTCAGAATCCCTAAGATAAAGCCCCCAAGATGACTACTTCCCACATTTCTAAAAATGACATCTTGAGGTATGAGAATACAGATTTATTTCAAGCCAAACATTTTTCATTTAAATTTGCATACACAAAACTTTAGATAACATTTAGGGCAATATTTAAGGAATGATTCATAAAAGAGGCTACAATTCTTTTGCTAAGAAATCTGTTAGAAATAACATAAAGTTTAGCTGGAAAGACTGGGTATGGTCTTAAAACATATTTTGATAATATAGAAACTACCGAGAAGATAATACATTAAGCTGAAGTTATAACAACATGAAATAGAACTGAAATTACTTTCTGCAGAACACTTTCTTTACTTTTTTCTTTATGTCAAATATCTTACAATCTTGAAAACCTCTTATTTGTAATAGTACAAATTAATATTATTTTACAGATTTTTTTTCTATCAAAGTGACCTATGTAAACTGTGGAACAGTCATGGATTCCATGATTACAAAGACCATAAATATTATGTAAACCAGTTAATAGCACAAAAAGATGAACGGAAGTCACTCTTTACATATCCGTTTTTGCTTCAAGGTGATGGGCAGAGTCTTGTGCCAGAAAAGATCAATACTTCAATCTCTCCTGCTTGCTACCTGACAATACTCAATCCATGGAGTCAGAACAGGATTGGCACAGAGAGTTGTTATTATTAGAATATTAACATCATCTTCAGGCTTACTACATTTTACAAAGCACTGTATTAAACAAGCGATTATTATTCATTACCACATTTTATTCCAATCAATACATCTTAAGGAACAAAATCTTTGATGAGTTTGTATATCTTCCTTAAAATGCAGAGCATTTTTGGTCCTAGAGCTCTTACTAAAAAGTTCCTTTAAAATGGGCATGACAGAAATATTGAAGATGTCCCACACTATATGCAACTGTTCTGTTTTGTAGTAGCAAAGTAGTGATAAGGATTTGTATGTGTGTGTTAGTATGTGTGTGAATTGAGAAAATACACCTAGTTAGATGAGCACACATTCATTGAGCCATTCAATTTTCAGAATTATTGAGCTTCAAAATGGAGCTGCTTTTATGCAAAATAGAATATGTAGCTCCTGGCTCGAAGGCCTCATGTTTGGCTAAAAAGAGAAAGATTGATGGATAGACAGAGAGCTACAGAAAGAGCTCTACAACCTCATTTAATTTGAGAAAGTAAATGCATTGGCAGATTGAAAAATCAGAGATGCTGAAAGTCAAAGTTGAAATCTAAAATAATTGAGCCACACTTTAAGGAATGTAAGCATTTCGAAGCCAATATATGATACAACGTCAACATCGTCAGTGAATCCCTAAATCATTTGTGAACTACTACGTGCATGTTGTGCGAGGATACTAACGCATACACCAACACAAGAAGCCTGTGAGATGGCTCAAGGAAAGGAAGAGGTAGGGTGTCCCGCGGCAGTCTGGACAAGCCTTCCTCTCTCAGTATGGAAACCTCAGAGAGAAAGCGCAAATTAGTGGAGATTCTAAATTCCTTGCTAGGGCTTTAACACCTGCACCGTTTGATTTTCATATGAAATATTCAATTCCATGTGACTAAATACATTCGCTTTCATTTAAATGACAGACGTTAATGATACTATCCTTTGATATGAATTCCAAAGTCTTAAGGAAATGTGCTTGTGCGCCGGGTCTAGTTCTAATCTACACCGATGTCTGCACCTACGTGGGTTTATATTCCTGGTCCGATGAAGGGGTAAATATTCGCAGCCGGTACAAGAGCTGAGCTGTGAGAGATGAGTTGAATTTAACTAAGGAGGCAACTGAGAGGAAGCACTCACCAGTCACCGAGGCACGACCCACAGCAGTGCCAAGTACAGCGCATTGCTCAGTGTGCCTGGAGCACAGGTGCAAGGAGAAACTGCCAAATAATGAGGCCGGAGAAGCAACCGCCAGGTGGATTTTACAGCGCTGGCACGCCGGGCTGAGGAGTTTGGGTTTGATCCTGAAGGTAACAGGGAGCCATTTCTTGGGAAAAAAAACAAAAACCCTCAACATATCGGATGAAATTAAACACAAGAGGGGTAAAAAGCGAAAGAAAAAGACCAAGGCTGGGGCAAGAATGACTGTAAATCACCCGTCATCGTTTTCAGGTAATAATCAGTTTTCAAAAGCTTCAGTCACATTAAACATGCTTTGCTTTATACTTCTAACGAGTAGAGAGGTCTCTAGCAATGATGCAGTCAAGAGTGAAATGGTATACGGTAATTCATAGTTACAATGATGTATCAGAACATAAGTACACAATGGTCCTGTGGGAGGCGGCAGGCAAATCAGAAGCTTCAATTACAGGCAGCTAGAATATTGACAAGGATTTATATCACGTTCCCCACACCTGAGCTGTGAGAGATAAGCCATGGGGCACTTTATCACCAACGCCATCAGAGCTGTAGGGGATGGCTTATTATGTAGAGGTATAAATTACGGATAACTCAAGCTAATGATGTGGATTTTTTTTTTTTGTGGTAGCCTAACAGTGATAACGAATGACATTTCTCTTTGATGATAACGTAGTTGAGTGGCTCAAGAGTTGTAAGTTTAAAATTGAGATGTCTGCCCTTCAGTGTTAAATTCCGTTGAAGCCTAAAGCAAACCAAATCAAGTGTATCAGGACCTATTACCTCTGTTGTGACTAGGGTGGTGAATGGAAATGACAATTCATGTAGAGAATGGACAAAAGGATTGCAAACCCAAGCTCTCTTCCTTACTCATAACGTGATCCTGAAAGTATTAATCTCTCATAACTTTAACTACATAATGTAGGAAAAAGACTGTTCTACCGTACAACTATATAAAAGGATCCCTTAGCAAATGACCAAAATAATATAAATCATTGTTTCGTTAAATGTACTTTGAATAATAAGGACCATTTGTGGCTTGTGACACAGTGTGAAATGAAAATAGATATATTTTTGTGAAATGAAATGAAATTTTTATTGATAGATCTCTGACTCTTCTCTCTCTCCTCTCTCTCTCACACACAATCCTTCAGTGATTTTTTTTACCCTGTCACATTGTTAAGGTTCTAATCTCATACAAAGGAAATGAATTAAGAAGTTACTAAAAAGAAGAACTAAAATTTTAAGGGACTGAAGAATTACTATAAAAGAAAGGTGGACTTTACACTATAATTGTTATTTTCACACAGGTTACTATTGCCAGTGCAAAGTAGCACTGGATAGATTTGATCTTGCCATGAGTAACTACCTTCCCAAAGCAAAATGTTCACCCATGTGTGGTGAATTACAATGCCCCAAGGTACAACTTATTAAATTGCTTCTTCTTAGGCATTCACTGGAACCTCTGGAAAAAATAAAATCACAGTGAGCTAGTGAACTCTGTGCACTCAGACAAATTGGTTTTCACAGGATTAATATAACAAAACAAACTTGTGCACCTATGGAGTACTATCGTTTTATTTTTTGCCATATGAAATGACCCAGAGGCTTACATTGACTTAATGTCATGCATATCTTCAATTCATATGAAAGAGTTAGGAAAGGAAAAGAACATTGCTCTTTCACCAGTAGGTGCTAATTTAGTCCTGGAGAAAGGAAATTAGCAAAATCAGACAATCAATATTACTAGCAGTTAATTTTGCATCAAGTGCAGTGTATGTTGTGTTTAAAAATTCTTAGAGATCTTTCTCGATACTAACACTTTGCGTGGAAGCATTTTTATTCTTTCTTCTACACATTTCATAAAGACTCATTCTCCAAACTGAATATTTTGCTAGGTTACAGGATTAATGCTGCAGACCATGTATAGTAAAATATATAGTCTCATTTTCCTGTGACTTATGAATGTCTATAAAATAAACTGCTCTGTCGTCATCTTGATAGGAAGCTTTTGATAGAGTTGATGAATTTTTGCTGGGCTTGGATCATAGCACATTATTCCTGTTCTTACTGTCAACCTAGCTGTAAGTACTTCATCATGGTAACAGCCCCCCGGGGTCCGTAGGGATGGGATTCTTCGCAGTCCATTTATCATGTACCAAGAAATACCACCGAGCACCCTTTTCTTTCAATGATTTGTAAATTCCTAGACACATTTTTGACAGAAATTGCGTAGGAAGAATTAACAAAAATTAATCTCCATTTTCCATTATGTTACATCTTGCTGTACCGTTTTTTCTATTTCAACCATAATTTAATTTTTAGCTGTACAAACCATGTTGGCTTATTACACATCGCACTCTTGTATCATTTTTGAAACTAAATTGCATGGTAATGAAAAACGTTTGTAGACACTATTTTTGAAATGTTCTCTTATTTTTCTGTGAACCTGTTGAAAAGGCACACATATTAACCAGAAAGACCTTACAAAGGGCAAAACTTAAAAAGAAATCACTGTACCATATAATATATTCCAGGATAAAGTAAAAAATAAGTGACGGATTTCATATTGATTTAAACCATTAAATAAATCGTATAAACAGGAGAGAAATGAAAGTGGATGTTCAGAAAACATGCCAATACACAAGAGCTAGGGATTCACAAAAGACAATTAGAATATCAAATGGACAAGTTTTTGCAACATTGCTTTATTTTTTTCAAAACCACGCTCAACTTGAAAGGGTAAATTTAGAACTTATTAATGTACTACTACTGACAGCTATTCATCGCAAGAGATATGGTAGATTATTCAGAAAATTTATTTTTCAGTGGAGAAGAAACAATTAAAAACATAAAACAATTTTAAGTGAAAAATACTCGTTTGGCATAATTTTAGGCTTAAAAAATATTTGTCAAAATAACAGCTGCTTAAGTCCTTAATTCAATTCTTCTGATTTTCCTGCCTTAGATGGTTATACATTATTAATTAAGTAATTATTACCAGTAATAATAGTAACGAAAAGATGGTCTTTATTTAGATCTTTACCATTATTTCACTTCTTTTTTTTTTATTCAAGAACAAGATCAATGACCGACATTGCATTTAATTGTCTTCTTCCTTCGCCTTCTTTCTGTGACTTTTTCAAGCTACTTTTATGTTTTTCAAATTTAGAACTATTAAAGAATACTAACAGTTATTTTCTAGAGAGTTCCTCAGTTTAGTTGCCCGGTGTTTTTGTGTGGTCCAACTGAAATCCTTTCTCTATATCTGCCAAGAGTAGTACAAGAGAGATGTGGTAATGCAGTGCACCATAGTTTATGTAAATTTGATTATTTTCCCAAGGCGATCTATACTGACTTCTGAAGTCACAGTGTTACTCAGGTTTACATCACTGGGATACAACTTCTGTGGTAAAGAGCCAAAAAGAAGAAAAGCTTTATTTTGTCTCATAATTCTAAAAGTTTCAGTCCATGGTCAGTTGACCTATTGCTTTTCTACCTGCAGTAACACAGTACCTAATGGCAGGAGTGCATGCAGGAAACAAGGAGGCGAATGGAGGCCCTGATTTTCCGGTTTTCCGTTCAAGAGCAGACGCTATGCCCAGTGACTTCAAGACCTCCCACTAGCACCACATCCTAAGGGTTCCACAGCCTCCCGATATCACCACAGACTAGGAACCAAGACTTGGCATGCCTTTGAAGGGCATTGCAGATCCAAACCAAAACAATAATCGTTATTTTGAAGTATGTGATTAAGAAATATTTTAAGGCACATATCTTAAGACTATATCAAAATATCCACTCAAATATTTCCATGATATTATTAGCTTCCATTAATACTGGTTGCAAAAATGTGTCCATTAGATACTCTAATGATGTCTTTGTGTGCCCCTAGTTCTTGACTTCTGGAATGTTTTTTGAAAGATCAGCTGTCATTTTTCTCTTATTCATATGGTATATTTAATGGTTTAAGTCAATATGAAGTCTGTAAGTTTGTCATTTATTTTTTACTTCATCCTGGAATATATTATAGTACAGTCATTTAAAAAAAATTTGTAAGTTTTGCCCTATTTATAAGGCCTTTCTGGTTACTGCTTATGCCTTTTCAACATGTTCACACAAAATTTAAAGCCATGTCAATGCAAGATATTTTATGCTAATTTATATTTTCTATAGTACTGGAATAAGTTTTCTATGGAGACATTTTTCTCTTATTGGAGGATGATATTTCATATTAAGGTATTGACAGAAGATGTATTTACTAATAAGAGTGTCATTGTTGCTGAACTTGAAGAAATGCAAATATGATGCTATAATTTGTATCTGGACCATCCCCCTAAAAGGGCTATAGTGGGATAACTGTGGAACTGTGTATTATTGAAAGGTAAAGGATGTCTGTAACGGGTAGATTCTTGAGGTTTGTCTGGAGGGATTGTGTTAATTTGTTGAGATTAGGAGTTACTTAGGGCAGAAGCTTTCAGATGTATACTATTGACTTGTAGACCAAAAAAGTGCGGGAGAGTCATTTACCTTGGGTGTAGGACCCACCAGCAGTTTGAACTAAGTAAAGAAAGAAAAGGAAGCATTGTTACAGCTTTTTCCAGGAAAATCTCTGGCCTTGCTTGCATCTCTAGAAATGAATTCACTCCTTACTTTACTTGGCTCCTGTTTTGATTGGATGCTGTCAGCAAAACTCTGAGCAGCAATTCAGCCTCTGCCATGGTCTTCCTCTGTTGCTAGGTGTCGTGAATGGACTGGGTGAGATCTTCCAAAACTGTGAGCTTAATATATCTTTCCTCTTAAGTAATGGATATTGGGTATTGTGTCCTGGCAACAAATAACTAAGATATATAATAAGTATATCTACTGACCAATGCATAATCTTTCTTATTTGTGTCATCATCATCACCATCATCATCATCATCATGTAATCTACCTTTAAAAATGCATGACTTCACACACTTATTTCTTATTAAAATCCAAATATTTCAATCTAAAATCACATATTTCATTGTGTTTTACTTTATTATATTTTAACATTATGCATTTTCAATGCATAAGACCTCTACTGCATCTTATGTACAACTACTTATTGAAACAGAATGACATAAAATATTCTCATGATTTCTTATAAATTTTACAACTGAAGCACAATATGTGTGTATATATATATTTATTTTATTTAGTATCATTTCTGAGCACTGTCTTCAGAGTTACGTAGGCTAGTTATTGTACTGGTCAGCTTTCCCATTATTTGGACAACATGTCAAACACCTGCTACCAAAAGTGAGAGAGATTACATTTGGCTCTTGATTTCAAACAATTAAGTCCAAGGTTGGCCCGCTACAAGGTGGAAACATTGGGAGGGAAGACCATGGCACAGGAAAAGTGCTTATTTCTAGGTGGCTGTGAAGCGTGGCACAAGGGAAGAGGATGAGCAAGATAGATGATCTCCAATTTTAAGACTCCAGTGTCCCCTCCAACTGGGCCCCGCTCCCTACTAGAAAATTTAGTTATGAACAGTAGTGGATAAATCTAAACTGAGGAATATAGTGATCCTATAATCCAATCATCTTTTCCAGAGATTAGTAATTCTGTGAAGTGGACCATTGAGATAACTTATCATTCTTACATTCATGCAATGCCTGGCATGGCTGTATTGTTCATTTATAACAAGGTTAGGTTTGTGTGTAACAATTTCATTTTTACTTTGGGTTACTACCAAACTAGTACTTAATTTTCAACTATGTAGTGTCCCCTTGGTTGTGCTTCAAACGTAATCTATGTTTGTATTCACTATTTTTAGGCAACAGACCATGCTACAGTCTCTATTGAGGATTACACCTCCAAATCTACTCAGTTCAGTGAATGGTATTATATAATTTTTCATATTTAAGTAATGCAGTGCAAATATTTTTTTTATAAATAATAGGTGTGTGAGGATGATTTATAGCATATTTTACTATTTTCTTACTGACCTCATCTCTACTCTTTTTATCATATTCTGGAAGGAATGGTTTAGAATTTCTAGTAAGTATATTTGTGAATTCATCTACTTTGAGATTGATACGTTGTTACTGATACATTAGGAAATTCTGTTGCTGGTGCTGGAAGAATGGTAAAGCAGATAAAGCACGTGCCCTGCAAGTACAAGGTCCTGAACTAAATTCCCCAGCACCACATAAGCCAGGCGTGGTGACGGAAGCCTGTGTCCTGGGACTCAGGAAGCAGAGGCAGGAAGATTGCTGTCAGTCCAAGGCCAGCCTGGGCTACAGAGTGGGGTCAGGACTGGCTTGGACTACAGAGTGAGATCCTCCCCCCCCATCCCCCCAATAGAGACAAAAAAATTATCTTGCTATGTGTATAGATTTTGATATTCCTATTTTTAGGTCCAATAATACTATTCTGTTTTGTAACATTTCTATTGTGTGACTTTCTGGATCTATCTATCTGTCTGTCTGTCTGTCTGTCTGTATATTATATACATGATAAATGGATTTTAGCATATATATGTACATATAGCATATATTACAAAGGGCTTTTAGTTGCAGTGAGTATAGCTGAGAAAGTGTATGCACTAATCTTTTATATGTAATTTCTATTCACTTGTCTTAAAAATTGAAATTGTGATCAATCTATCAATAAACTTATTAAAAACCTTTTTATTATTTAACCTGTTTTTCATAACTCAGTGATCCAGTGCACCATACAAGTGTAGTTCTAGCTAATGTATGACATATATCTCCTTCTTTCAGTCTTCGGTTTGTTCATTTAAGTACACATTTAGGTTGCCCAAAGTGACAAAAAGAAGAGTGGATTTTTTGTCCTACTTTCGATAGTTTAGCACATCGTTCCATGAAAAAGATAATAGAAAACATTAATATGAAAATTGTGTTCCTCCACCAGTAGTTAATGTTTGTCAGTCTCAAGTCTGGCTTAACAGACATACCTTGCTTGGATTTATGCCATTTTTTAAAATAAAGCCTGTGAAAGAGTGGTGAACTTGCACTATTTTCTGAGTTGATTCTTTTACAACCCTCTCCTATCAACACGTACTTGGCTGCTACCACGGCACTCACAGTTGTCGCTTAGATTTTCCCGCTTGCACTTACGTGCAGCTCATACAATAATCAAGCACTCTTTGTATCGCATGTCAGTTTTCCAGGCCTTAGGTTTGAATCAAATTGTCTGGTACCCTCAGTTCACTGAGGAGTTCAAGTTGGAAACATGAAGTGTATGAACGACTGTTTTTTAAATGCTGGCAGTAAAGCTACTGCAAACACTTTACCTGCTTGAGTGGAAGACTGAAGTCCGGTAAGCTCTTTCTCGTGAGCTAAGTAGTAAGACTGCGTAGAGTAAAACAACAACGTGGTTTTGTTATTGTTGTTGTGCTGCTATCTACCACAAATACTCTCGATTAACATCATATAACTTATAAATCCACCAACCACACGTGTAAAATGCAGCACAGTAAAACATTAAATCGAAGGAAATAGTTAAGGTGTTGCAGGTTACTGTTCTCTGCTGTGAGTGTCAGAACTCCACATAATCTTCATGGCAATGTCTGCCTTTAGGTGAACACAGAATTTTTTTCCCCAAAAACTCTGGTTCTGTTATTTCAATAAAAAGCATTCTTCATGATTACAAATTCAGAAAAATAGAGGAAATTAGCAATTTCACATTGATTTTCCCAAACAATGACCTGGAGGGCATCCATTAAGTCAGCTCTCATATTTTTGATGAGATGAAGTCACATGGTCTCTCCTGTGAAGGGATAAGACGTATAAATCTCCAAGTACTTGTATTAGGAAGAAAAAGATTGGTAAGTATGAGCAATACCTGTGACATGCATCGTATGCACACTCACTAATGCCATACAAACTAAGTAAAGGCTAAATACAGGTTGAACTTGATAAGAAAATAGACATTCAGGTTTTTATGTTTTCTTTGTAAATTCCAAAAGACTTTTTTAGACACCTTTTAAAATAAGTAGCCAGTGCTGGAGATTCTATAGGGTTTCATCAGCAAACAGATAAGAAAAAAATAAAAACTGGCTTCTTTAATATTGCTGAGACTTACAGGAATTGTAGCTATTCACTTAGTGAGAAAACACACAGTACCCTTGAGTCATTATGGGCAAAAAGAGAAAATAAAAATAATATCCCAGAAATTCATGGAAATTAAATTTTAAGATTATGTTTGGTTTTATTATAAGAGAGAAATGACTCATAAAATTGTGAGTAGGTTATTTGTTGTCCTCTTTTATTTAAAATTGACAATAAAATTATATTTTAAATATATAAGATTTTTCTGAATTTCTGAAGAGATAACTAAACAAACTAGGCAAAATTGTTAGCTTTTACATCTAATTAAATTGCTCTTTGATGAGCTATTTTTTTCTCAATAAAACATAAAGGAAATCTTAAATACATAACGTGTAGTGAGCTAAGCTAATGTGAAAGGTTTCATTATTCAGGATTCCAGCATTGGCATTCAGAAAACAGCAAATCTAAAGGTACAGGAAACAAATTAGTAGTTTCCAGGAATTAAGCAGAAGTGAAGGATAAATATTGGGGAATGGTGGCGGGAGTTAGAGCAGGAACACAATTCTGTAGTATTGTTGCAGATACATGTCATTATTCATATGTCAAAATCTAATCACTGAACTAGACAAAAGTAAAACCTAATATGATCTGTGAACTTTAGTTAATAATGACACATCAGTACAAATTTGTCAATTCTAATAAATAAACCAAACTGAGACAAAAATCTTAGCAATAGGTGAATGTGATAGAGGGAAAGAGGAATATTAGCAATATTATCTTCTTACCTTCCTAAAAATTTAAAACTAAAAATGAAATTATTCAGTTTAAAAATAATAACAAAGAATTGAAAGGTTGTCTATCCAGTTCTTGTGCACAATGTGCTATTTAAACTTACTAGTCAACTTTACTGGGTTGAGAGTCCTCGAAAGTGGTTGGATCACAGATCGTCGTGCTCTTCAGTGACTCATCCACTAGTACTCATACTTGACTGTGCTCAGGAGATAGGGCTGTGTTAAGGGGGGTCACTCATGGCCTTAGAAGGATATATTTCGCACAGTCATTTTCCTTGTGCTCAGCTTCCAGGTTGCCATGACAGGGCCAGCTTGGCTCCGCTATAGCTTCCTGCCAGCCTGGCTCAAGAGTGAGTTCAGGATTAGCCTGGGCTGCAGAGTGACACCATGTCTCAAAAAATAAAATTTAAAAAATAAAATAAAATAAAAATTGAGAAAAATACTAAGAAACCACACGTTTTTGCATATATAACTCAAAATTACTCATCTAGTATAAAGGGAAGACAGAACATAGTTTATTCAATATATCTTGAACAGTTTTTCAAATCATTAACTTGCCATTTTTGAGACCCAAAACACACCCTGAAGTATACAGTTTTTTTTTTTTTTGCTATAATGCATTTGTTCTTACTTGTGTTGCTTTCTTCTTGTATTAATAAAATATCAAGAAACTTGTTATTTGATTGATAATATGTTCAGAAACTGAAGTTGGGGACTGGAAGAATAGCACAGTAGTTTAAAATGCTTGTGTAGTCAACACGAGGCCCTGAGTTCAATTCCCCAGCACCACATAATCTAGGTATGATGTTTCATGCCTGTAATTTCTGCACTTGCAAGGCTGAGGCAGTAAGATTGCTATGAGTTTGAGGTTACTGTGTGCTACATAGTAAGTTTAGGAATTCTGGACCACAGAGTGAGACCCTGCTTCAAAAAAAAAAAAAAAAAAAAAAAAGGAAAAGAAATAAAACTGAAATTGGTAGGATGTGAATGTTATATTTATGAAATGGTGTGAAACAGGTAGTTTGGTAGTGTAGTTTTTAGTATTATTTTTAAGCCATGATGTTGATTATCAAGAGTTCTTTGAATTATATTGAGATTATATAAGCCACTCCGATTTTTTAAAGAATGGATCCATCTTTATAACTGTACTGAATAGAAAATCAGAATGATTAATCCTTAATAATTTATAAATTAAGTATATCCACTCAAACATTTCATTTTTTTTCACTCCTAAAAAGTTGTAGAATTATCTGGAAGCATTGTTCTACACATACAGTTTTTAAAAAATTTTTATCAGGCTTAATTTTAGTCTAAGTTATCTCTTCTTGAGATTTCAACCATTGTAGGACACACTTCACTTGTAAAGTTCTAGTACTCAAGTTTAGGGGATTTTTCAGACAATAAAATTTAGCACATATCATGTTTATTGATAATATCTCTTCTTGTATTACTTTGCATGTGCTTGAACTGCACCTATCCTGAATGACAAAATGCTTGGTCTTTTCTTTCTTTCTTCCTTTTTTCTTTCTTTATTTTTCTTTATTTTTTCTTTATTTTTGTCTATTGTCTTTAGAAACAAGTAGATAAATAAAAAGAAATGAAATGCCTTTGATACTTTTTGGCTTAGCATTCACAATTACTGTGCAGAAATCCAGCCAACATGGAAATTTTTACCCATAGAGGAGAAATCAGATGTCCTGTCCCGCATCAATATTCTACTGAACATTGTGTATGATCATTACTTGTTTACACAAAAACGTCATCATATAAATCTCTTAGTATAATAAAATATCAAGTGACTAAATCTTTGCTCAGAGAAATGTAATCTATTTCAATGAAAGTGTTACAATTTTCTCCAGCTGACCAAAACCATATTGGAAAAAAAAGGAAAACAATGAAGTAATCATATTGATTAATTATATAAAACCTGATCTCTTTCCCTAGAGCCAAAATGTAAGTTTATACTTGAGAATCTCTTCACAGCCTTAACATACAATGTTGCTTTTATTTACTCAGATGTTTATTTTGTTTACTCTTCATCATAATTCAAAACTAAGTTGCTATTTTGAGTAGAAGCATGTTAAGTACATCCATTCAAAAAAGATCAAGTGTTTGATAAATACAGGAAATACTAAATATGAATAGATCCTTCCTTAAAGACATTGAGAATTATAAATTAGATCAAACTATGTACAGCTGATACATATATTACGTATTTTATGTTACATATCACATGCATCTTTTGTCTCCTTTACCTGGTGTCTTGCATTGTACCTTATTCATGTAGGATTAAATTGATACACAGGTTCAATGCAATTCCTATCAAAATGCCAGCAATTTTTTTTTTTTTCACAGAACTGTTCTGCAATTTAGAGAAAAATTTTTCAAGGTTTGGGAATTAGCTATGTGGCATCTAACACAACAAGGACAGCTTCAATTTACAGCGAAATCCCAGAATAGGATAGGGAAGGGGATAGTAATGGCTCTCAGAAGAAAAATGCTTCCTCTCTTCTCTCTAATCTGGCCAAGGAAGTTGGTGTGGTTCCTTACATTAGCCTCTCTCATCACACTCGTCTACAGAGCAATTGGCTGAGGCTAAGTTAGTCTCTATAGGTGTCGCCAGGAAGAGAAACATACCACACCATGTCAGGCATTCCTTGGTTTCTTTCTTTCTTTCTTTCTTTCTTTCTTTCTTTCTTTCTTTCTTTCTCTCTCTCTCTCTCTCTCTCTTTCTTTCTTTCTTTCATTCTTTCTCTCTTTCTTTTTGTCTTTCTTTTTTCCTTCTTTTCTTCTCTTTTTAAAATAACTGCTCCTTCAAATTTGACCACTGTTTAAATGTCATCTCTAGCTGTTTCTGTTGGTTTTAAATGTTTTTTTTTTCCTCTTGAAGAAACAGAATAAAATGAAAAGATACCAGTAAAGAGCCATACTTGTCTTCCTCATAGCCAGGTCATTTCAGCCACACTAATTGGCACAATGCTTCTTATATTATTGCTGTGTAGCATATCTTTTATTATTCTCTCAATTTTGAGTTGTGTTCTCATTTTTAAAACAAGTTAGTTCTGGTGGTTTGTGTATACAGTTTTCTTTTTACTTAATCTGGAAACCTCAGATGTTGTAGCTGACTAACTTTGGTGTGAATGACGATGTGTGTTGTATTGGATGTGTTGTGTTGCTACTGCTTTCTGAATCCCTTTTCTTTATTGTTCTCTTTGTGTGAACCTAATTAGATTTATTTTGATTTTATTCATATATTGCTTATGAATCCCCTACATGTGTATTTATTCTTTCTAGACTTTATCATCTATGCCTCAGAATGCAAAATAAGGTTTTCAAAGTGTATGTTTCAACAACTGTAAACTCTTTTGCATAGAGTATAAGAACTTTCATAGGTTTGTAACGTGCATACTCTGGAAAACTGGGACTGAAGGATTGCAAGAGTGATCCCAACCTGGGAAATTTAACATCTTATAAAGGCCTTGTTTCAAAATCAAAAATTAAAATGGAGTGAGGATGTAGCTCAGTGTAAAGACTGGGTTTTTTTCGCCCAGCATCAAAAAGCACAAACAGAAACTACAACAACCAGAACGGCTGGCAGATTTTACTTCTTGTGCTGCTTGTGCTTTTTATACCATTCGTGTACTCCACAGTATATTGTTGTTTATTTTTCTTTGAACACTCACTTGTTTATTAAAGATGTAAAAATTTAAAAAAAAAAGTTTTTGCAAATACTTGCTTTCTCATTTCCTTTTTTGTTTCAAGATGAATTTAAATGCAATAATGTCCATCCTTTTTATCATTTTAAGGAAATCCCTTCCTTCTCTCTCTTCTTTCCTCATTAACTTCCCTTACGGGGCTGTCAGTTAGTAGTGTGGATTTTGTTGTTATTATTGTTGTTGCTATTGTTGCTTTTTGTATGTATGGGTTACTGCATTGTTTACATCTGAGATGTTGTCCCACTGTTTTTTGAGTTGTTTCTAATAGTGAATTTTTCATTATTCTAATTTTCTTTCTTTGTGTATATGTGTCTTTTTCTTCTGACTGTTTTAAAAATTCTCTTTTTCTCTTGTTTTTCAAAAATTACTCTGAGACACGTTTTTACTACTCTACTAATCTGTTAGGATTACAATTTGTTCTTGTTCCGATGGACTTACACCTAACTATGGAAGTACTGTAGTCCTATCCATGACCACACGGCATTTTTTTTTTTTCCTTCATGGACACATGCCGATTACTACAAACTGAAAAAAAAGTACACATTTTCAGTTTATTTTTCTTTCTCTTTTCATTGATTACCTTGTTCCTTAAATCCTGTCTTAATCATGAGAAGTCTTAACTCTGTCTTCTCAATTTAACAAAACATCTAGATCTACTTAAATTCTTATCCCACCCATATTTCTGTCTGCAAATTTATTCCAGAAAGAAAGCTGTTATAAGCATAAGGCTCATCTCATTCACTTTTATTTACCTTTGATGAATATTTCTGTACTATCTTCCAATGTCTAACTTTATATTTTGAAAAATATCCTAATGTAATAATTTATTGTTTTACCATGAATGAAAATAGGATTTTGCCTATTTTAATAAACCTTTACCACTTTAAAAATAAATTTCTTTAGTTTTCTAGAACACATATACATAATAATTAAATTGTACATTACATATAAGAAATCTTTTAAATTTGGATATTCTGGGCCTCTCCTGGATGGCTCAGTCTGTTCTTTTGCATTAATATTTTTAAATCCCTTCCTCTTCATTCTCCAAATGCCCATATGCTACTCTGAATGCGTGTTTTTCTTTCCTGAATAAAACTTCCTTGGAGCCTCTAAAGAAAAAAAAAATAGACATCTTTTGTTTTTGGTAAACTGGATTCCTCTCTTTCAGTTGGTGGAAAGTATATACCATACATTTCTCCTTCTAAAATCACAGTAACAAAATAAGATATTACTATAAAAGTAAGCCTCAGCCCAACACAAACCACCATATAAATATTTCTTTACAGGCATTCTAAACATGATCTGTTTGAAGAGTCTTTCATTGACTCCTAAATTACTGACAAACTACTGTTGCATATGAAAATGGTGCTCCAAGTAGGGCACGCAGGCCTCATTGCTTTCGTCTACCAGCCTCTATCTAAATCAAATCTAAGATTTGAAAATTTTCTCCAGCATTCAATAGAATAGCTAAAATGCAAAATGAACTCCAGGAGAGTTTGGATTAAAACACACATAGCTTGTCATTAAATGTTCACAATTGTGTGTTTCACTCCGTGTTGTCTCCATCAAATGCGGGTGAAATATTTGTCTGCCCCACAGACCACTAGGCCTTATTTAGCTTCTAAGAAGCCAGCACAAGTGCAAAGAGGAAAACACTCCCCTTTCCGCTTATCTCGTGTATGTGCTAAGAATAAGGTACACATTTCCTATCAAACCATGACCTTGGTCCTTTTTGCCAAACTTTCTTTTAACTAAGCTAACTTAGTTTCTACTAAGCAATAGTAATCTCAACCTATTTATAAAACTGTTTAATTTTTGAGATACTTACATAATTTTAAAGTTAGAATACTGTCCCTACTTCAATACTTCCGTAAGAAAATCTCTTGTTACTTAAGTCTGAATTGGTCTTTATTTAACATGTCTTGATGCATAAATAAATGTAATTCAACTCAATTGTATTATGCATTGTCTTATATAATGTGCTATATGTAATATCTGAAAAATAGTAAGAAGTTGCACCCAGATAGTCAATACTGAAAATGAGTCTCACTAACTTGCTTTCTCTCAGCATCTAAAGGGAGCCAGAAACGTTTTAGATCAGGTGTCCGCCAACTGCTCGCTGGAGTTGAGTCCTTGTGTTCTTATGTTTGAATGCACTCACCGTTGTCACCAAGACTGTGTGGGTAGGACATTCCAGACTATTTGCTATCTGACTCTTTAAGAAAAAGCCTGCAACCTATATTAGACTTCTGTAAATACTTAGAAATGAGACACATTTCTAAACCCAAAGTGGGGATACTTCTGATTTAGGATACATGCACTTTTCTAAAAACAATTATGTTCCTGAAGGATGTCTTCATTGTAATAAGAAGCACCTGGGTGTAGGAAGCACGCCCTTTATCTTGGTACTTCTAAACATCTAGTTTAATGCTTATTTAATAGCAAACCTTTGATTTCCCAATGGAAACAGAGAAATGTGTGAGGAGGAAGACAGGAAGAAAGAAAAACAGAGGGAGGAAAAAATAGAAAAGAGAAGGGAAAAGGGAAGATGGCATATTTGATAATATAAAAATATTTTTTCAGATTAATCACTTTAATATCTATCATTTACTTTACTTGGCAACTTTATTTGTTCACCAAGACACAGTTCTTTAGGGCTGTGAGAATGTCTAACACACTCGTGAACATTCCAGTGTACTTATAATAACTTCCACTTCCTGTGAATTTGACAATAGAAGCTTTCTTTATATGTATTTATCAGTTATTTCAGGTCCTTTAAAAAAAGTTGGGGCATTGTGGTATATTATTTTCCCACACATGTATTTGAAGTAAATAATTTATTGCATTGTTAATTACATTTTGTGACTTGTATTCCATCCTGGTGTTTAATTTTGTTTCTACTGTAGTAATTTTAAACATTTTAATACAAATTAGTCATGCTTTTCCAAGGATGAACATCATGTATTATTAATATATCATTAAAAACTCAATAAATCATTAAAATATCTCCGGTACAGATGAAATTAGTGAAAAAACATCATTTAAAACATTCTCCTTTTGAAATACAATCCACCCACGAAATTATGGGTTCCTATGCAAAGGTTAATAGTAAGGGTGACAGTGCTCCAGGGTCAATTTCCTAATTATATTTTGTACAGTAGATATTAAAATCAATTTACATTCCAAGATAATTTACCATCTAATAGTAGAGATAAGGAGCCATGAGCATGGTAATGCCTAAGGAATGTCAAACTGGGACAACAATTTGTGAGAATAATTAATTTTAAAAATCAAGATTTATAGGTATTTTGCAAATTAATGAAAATTAAATGACTTTTATGATTTCCAGAAGGCATATGGATTAAATATTTTACATTCTTGTTACTGCTTTCACTAAGCTTTGAAACTTTTAAATTATTTCTTACCTGCTATTGACATCAAATTTAGTTTTGCTATTTTATGACACATAAAATTTCCAAAAAATTTAAAAAACTATTATACTGATAACAACTATGTAACGTTAGAGTTTTTCTTATCTTTTTCTCAATACTGCCATTTTCCAAAATGAAAAGAGCTTAAAAATGTTTTGTTGTGTGTTTTTATGTGTGTGTGTTCATAATTTAAAAAATAAAGAGCACTCTCATAACTCCTAATTTGTCATAGTTAAGGTTTTTATGCGATTTTGAGAAATGAATATTTTAATCTCCTTTCCATCTGATACTTTAAGATAAATATCAGTAGTTGTCATAAAACATATGTTTAATACTGTGGTGCTATAACTATACATATTATTGTTGAATATAGAACTATTTTGTATAATAACTTCTTTCTTAACTTTTTTGTACTGACATTAGCCATTGTTTTCTGTTTTCTTTTTTTTTAAATGCTGTGTTATCTATCTCATCCAAACCTTTATAAAATATTTGTGACTTGATGTGTTATGATCTATAAAGCAGAGAAGATATTATTATATTTCCCTGCTTGAACATTTTTGTGTCTTGCTTCATATTCATATGATTTATTCTGCAAATGTGATGTCCTGCCGTCCTCTGAGAACTGTTATCAATATTCTAGAAATTTTATTATATTTTTCATGGCTTATGAACTCTATACATTCTGGATCTTGTATTTTTCTCTTTGTGTTTACTCATATTTGAAAGAACGTATTCTTGTGGAATTCTATAAAGTTGCAGAAAGGTAAGTGGGATATTATACCTGACTGTATCTTTTTTATACCTCCTTTCCATGATGTGTATGTGCACCATGATATGTATGTGCACAGAATGCTCAAGACCAATGGAAACATTAAATTTTGCACTTATACATATCAATAAAGTGGGAAAAAAGAAAAACAAAAAAATCAAAGAAAAGAAGAGAATATTAGAAAATGGAGAGTTACTTTCCTGTTACTGGAAAAGCTGAATTAATACCGATAAAATGGTTTTACTGCCAAAACAAATTCAAGGCAATTCTAATCAAAACACCAATAACATTTTTCACAGAACTTGAAAAAACAATCATAAAATTTAACTTCGTTTTGACTTACAAGCAGGAAGGTTGACCAATGTAAAAGAACTGAGGATTCAGAGAGAAATTCAAGTATCCTCAGTAAATAGCAACTATCAAATCGATCTTGGACAAAGTGGCAAAAAAACAGCACACATTGGAAAAAGGGTAGACACTTCTATAAATGATCCTAAGAAAACTGGCTATCTTTTTGTAGAAGAATGAATCTAGATCTGCAACTATTAGTATGTATGCAAGTCAAGTCATCATGAGTCAAAGACCTAGATATTAAAACTCAAATAGTGAACTCCAGGAGAACAAATAGGTAAAATTATTGAAGATAAAGGTGTGGGTGAAAGCTTTCTCAATATGGCACCTAATGGAAAATAAAATAATTTATAGAATCAGTAAATGGTATTATATAAAATGAATACCTTCTGAAATACAAAGGAAACAATTCATGGAGTGAAGGGAGCATCAACAGAATAGGAAAAATGTTTGCTATCTACACTTTGGATCTCTGGCTAGTAACAAGAATATACAAAGAACTGACGAAAAAATAGACTCCTTAAAGTTAAATACCCAATTTAAAAATGGACAATTGAAATGATCAGATAGTTCTCAGAAGGAAAAGTAAAAATAGCCAGCAAACACACGAAAATATGTTCAATATAACTATCCACTAGAAAAACGCAAATCAAGCCAACACTGACATGCCATTTCAGCCCAATAAAAGAGGCACATGCGAACAACTCAAATAGCAACAGCTGCCAGCGAGATTGCAGGGGGAAACGGAACACTTTTATGCTGCTGGTGGGTTTGTAAAGTGGTCCATTTAGAAAGCATTGTAGAGACTTTTTTAAAAAGTGAAAATAAATATTCCATTTGACCCTGTGATAATTTTCCTGAGTGCCTTTCCAAAGGAGTTAAGAATATGTAACTGCATGTACACCCATGTATAAAGCAGAACAACTAACAATAAGCAAACTGTAGAAGATACTGAAATATTCAATAAATCAATGGCTACCAAAAATATGGTACATGATTACTATGGAGTACTATTCTGCCATAAATATAGATAGGTTAGGGTCACTTGCGTGCAAATAGACAAAATTTGACACTTTCGTGCTTAGTGAAGTAGTTAGTCTGCATATGTTAAATATCACATGGTTTTTTTACATGAGTAACCTAAAGTAGAAACAAATAATAGCTACACATGGGTGAGATCTTGGGAATTAGAGGGATGAGGGAGGGTTCAGGAAGGCCAAAGGGAAATTAAAAAAGGGAGGGGAAAAGATTTTGAAATTGATGTGATATAAATGCACACAAAATTATGTGCACAAAATTCTCAAGATCAGTGTAGGCATTGTGTTTTGCATATATATATATATATATATATATATATATATATATATATATATATAAACAAAAATGGGGAAATTTTCTGACGATAAATATCAAATAAATGCAATCCACATTAAAAAATAAAAGTAAGACTGAGAACCCCCAAAATTTCACTCTTCCATCAAGACAGTAATGCAAAAGAAATATCATACAAATCAATCCTTCATTGGCACTTAGAAGGAAATCTGCATCGAAGTCCCCTGCATTATCATTAAGTCCATCTTTTTGACTTTTGCTGAATTCACATGAATCTCAGAAAATGACTGAAGTATTAAGAGCATTATCAGTGACTCCAACAGAAGCTCTATTTTCTATTAGTATCTCTACTATATCTCCTGGCATTGGATACTAACTACTTAACTGGATAATGTTATTTTTCCATACCTATTTTCAAAGATCACTTGAAAGAGTTTGCTTTAATGTACAAGAAACATTTTATGAATTGACCTTGTTGTGTAAAAAATTACAAAATATCTTCTAGTCTCCCCTATGATATAATTTTCTGAGATTTTAATAATTTTATTATTATATAAAATATGTCAGTCCACTATATTAATGACATTATGATAATTAGAGTAGTTAAGCTGAAAGCATAAGTACTTTTTTGGTTTCGTAAGACATTTGGACACTAGGGAATGGGAGGTAAACAGCAAAATTTTACAGACAATGTATGTGATGTTTCTGAGGAGATTAATGATCACTACTGTATTGAATATTCCTATTTAAATAAAAGTTGAGTCATTCTCGGTTGCGTCATCTATGGTCAAAAGTCTAGGCAAGAGATTAAGTGTGTGGCAATTTTGGAGACAACACAGTCGACACTTCACTGTTTCAATTTGGACCCACAGGTAGAATACCTTGGTTTTAAGTGAGTATCAAACCAAGAGAATTTGTAAAAATTTCAGGCTGTGCTACAAGCCTTCTGATAGCTTGACTTTTTGTGATTCGGTAGTTCCCATGATACTTGACAGGAGTGTTGCGAACGGGGAACTTCTGTGCAGACACTAGCAAGGCAACCCACTGAATGTTTGTCAACTCTGGGGTTTTAGATCAAGCATCTATGTTGTCTTTTCTTTTGCACATCAGTTTCTGGTTTACTCTTGGGCATTAGTAAATATGGAAACTTGGATTTCCATCACCAATTGATGATAGAGTATAGTGAGGATAAGAAAATTTCTTAGACTTAGATAAAAGCACCCATAATTACCAAATTATTTGCGTGATGAAATTTAAAAATAAAGGTACATCACACCATGATGATTATGTTTTTCATTATATTGACAAAATATTTAAGAATCCCTGATGTCTTATTTTTCACTCAATTTTTTTCTTTCAATTCTAAAACCAAACTTAGTAACAGAAGGACACCTTCTACACTTGTCTATATTTCTTAACGAGAATGTAGCTTTTGGGGTTCTGAAACTTACTCAACCAATGAAAAGTAGATATAATTATTTTATTTATAAAATATTCACAAAGATACTACAGATTGGAAGATCAGTTTCTTATCAACTTGTGAAATTGTCAGCAAGCATGAAAAAGCAATGTGATAGCCCAAAACTCTTCTATATTCAAATTCTGAATCTATCCATTTTAAAAATGTCATCAACCACTGTGTACTGCTTTAAAGATAACAAGGGATGAGAAAAAATATGATCAATTTGTGTTGCATGTAAACTAGTGATGATAGCTCTATTAATAGTATCCCCACTAAATGCCATGACTGCAAGAGTATTATAAAATACAATACATACTGGTATGTGGTCTTCCTTGCCATCAATCCAAATGTTATCAGAGTACTGCAGTGGCATTATGAATCGTATTAAATGAAGAACTCAAAAATCAAAATCATATGCTCTGATATGAAGCCAAGTGCAAAATGACAAGCAGAAACCCATGGTGGATAATAGACAGTCCATAGCCCCGAATAATTACTGCATTGAGGAATTTTTCCCCCTCAGGATAGGCACAGGGAAACAATAGAACATGTTTGTTGAATAGAATTGGTCTTTTTATAAGTATTAAAGCAAATTAAACTCAATGAAAAATGAAACTTTGAAGCAACTATTCAAAGAATACTTCTATGCATGGCAAGCAATAGACACTTGGACAGGTGCATGCTGTTTATGTGCATATATAGACACACATGATGAGCTGGAAAGATGTGCACGTGTGTGTGTGTTGAAACTTCTGGCACTGAGGAAAGGCTTATAACTTACAACAAAGCGGCTCTTATCAGTGCATCTCAACAATGAATGAAGCAGGAAGGGATTACTTAGTAAACAAATGTGTTATTATGGATTTCATTTTGTGTAAAAGCGCCATTCCTGAAGCAAAACTATCTCAGCTAGGGTGGAAGCCAGCACTATACTATAATCGAAAAGATAATCATTTTAAGACAGCACATTTTCTTTATAAGCATCTTAAATGGGAATTTTTGAATCTCATGCAATACTTAATGCTTCTTTCTTTTCTGTGAAATAAAATTCAAGTTAGAGAATAGCACTAAAAGTTTTAACAAAATAGCTAATAAATACTAATAAAATGTGAGGAGAAAGAAAAAGGTGATTTGGTGGAAGCAAACGTACAAGGAAAACTTCCACATTTTAATTAATTCTGCCAGTTGAGAGTAAGACAAGACATTGTAGCAGAAATCACAGCACAGCAGGATGTGATTACAGCAGCAAAATAAAACAATAAAATTCAAGTACTTTATATATTATAAAATATCAAATTTTAATGACTAACCTTATCATTAGATAATAAGTTCAAATACAGATAAAATTACATATTAAGTCCTCTCATTGAATATTTGTCATAGAATTACAGGCTAAAAGTGCAGTTTGAAGATATTATTTTACTAAGGAAAATTATAAAACATAAAAATCTCCCTAAAAGGTAGTCTTATTCATCTGATAATTATATTAAAATTTAAGGAAAAATTTGCTTCTCTCAGAGTGTTTAATCCTTGAATAACATCAAAGTCCAATCACTGGGACCCTATTGATTCTGATTAATCCTGTGGTGATTAAAATGCATTAAGAGATCTTTAATGCACTAAATGAGTTCTTGAATTTCTAATTCATGTTAAAAAAGATTTTAATGAAGTTGTAGAAATGAGTTCATTTAAGTAATTCTTAAATGTGTTTTAAGTTTTTCTCCATTATATCCCTTGGTGAATATAAATTTTTAGGTTATAGTATTAAGTATTGAAAAATTAAAAGTAAAGAAAATAAAAATGTATTTTGATAATTCTATAATCAATTTAAAATAAAATAGTTTTAAAACATGCTCCATTAAAAACAAAATCACTTGATATCTTGTATTAAACTTTAAAAGCATATAAGAGATAAATAATCAGTTATATTTATTAAGATATAATTTCTTAATTAGGTACTTTTGTCAAGTGCTTTATGAATGAAACATTTATGACAGTTTGCCTTGCTCAAGACCTAGCCAAACATGTTACTGATTGAAACTTAGTCTTTCCGTCAGAAAGAATATATTTTAAATACTAGTATATCCATGGAAAATTAATTTTATTAAATTCTAAAACTGGTTAAAAATAAAAAACTGCTCAGATACTTATAAATTTCACTAGAGGCATAGAGCATGCATATTTTAATCAAAATAGAAAAGATAATTTAAGTGTTCATAATTTAAACTTTTTAGTTAAGTATTTTCATTATGATCTGCAAGATTTTTGGTGTAGTTGGGAATTTTTACATTATATTTGATATTCTCTAACATAGAAAACCTAAAAGTAATAAAACATCACTGTTCTTTTTCAAAATAATAATCCTTGCAAAATGTAGTATTTTTAAAATATTAAGTCTGAATTATTATTTGTCAGCCATAAAATCCCGCGTATTTTTCCAGTTATTTTTCTGTTTTGAAACATTCAGAACATCTCCAATTTTCAAAATACAAACGAATGGATCTTTGTCGATTTTAACTTCTTATAATACCTAAAATTAGAATGATAAGCCAAATAACATGGGAATTTTAAATTTGAAAACTATTGATGTTATTTTCCAAGAAAATTGAAAATATCCTCATAATTTTTTTGTAAACAATGCATGAGTCTTTGTTTTCATTATTAAATGTTAGATTTTTTTTTACTAATTTTCTAACTATATAGATTCGTCTTACTTTCCTTACTATAACATGAATTTTAGAATGTTTTAAAATTTTGCTCTTATTCTAGGATTAAATTTTTTGGATCACTTCATTATTCTCTCTGTTTATTAAGTATTTGTTTTATCTCAATTTATAAAACTAATCTGTATGTAAGAATTGCAATGCTTTTTTCTCCTATAAGTGTATTGGAGATAGTGTTTCAGACCTAATTTCAAAAAAGATCATTAAATATTACAACTATTATTATTATTAATATGTGGGAAGAAGATTCTTAACCTCTTCTCATATTTCACTTTTTATAGTTTATTTTCATCAATTTGTATTAAAAATTTAAGTAACTAAATAAAAAAGTATTTTCTTCATATTGAGAATTGAACCCATTTTTTTCTCACTGAGGTGAACCCAAAGCCCAGTATTTTTCATTTGTTTGGTCGTTTGATTTCTTTTCCAGGTCTGGCTATGTACTCCATGATGGGGTCAAATTTACCATCCTCCTGCCTCAGTCTCCCTTCCTTGCACCAGGCCCAGAAATTGATATTTTTTAGGGAGGCACATAAGAGTTTACACAATGAAAGGAAAAAGTGTTAATTTTACCCTAATCCATCAGCTGTCTAGTATAGTGGAGGAAATAACTTAGTATAATTGAAAAATATACTTGTTATAATTAAAAATACACTTCAATTATACTTTGTAAATAAGATTATGAATTAATAAATTTTAACTGCCTAGTGTTCCATATAGGCTATTACTATTTTCTTCTCAGCATAATTGTTCCAAATACCAACAATAGGCAAATTTTGTGATGATTATGTAGAATAAATTTAAATTTCTTAAGTATAATCGATGGGCAAGATTATTATTGTTTTATCAGATTGAATACCTTTGTACTTGTATTCTGAATTCAGTTTCTTCTCTGCTACTTCATACTTTGAAAATATTATTTGAAAATTAATATTCTTATAAATCTGAAGTTATAATAGAAACTTTCTACTTGTAAGCGTTAAATAAGAGAGCTAGGGATATAGCTCAGTGGTTAACATGCTTGCCTAACATACAGAAGCCTCTGGGTTCAATTCCCAAAAAACACATTAAAAATCGCCTTGGGTGGTGGTATATGCCCATAATTCTAGCACTTGAGAGGCTGAGGGTGTCAGTCAGATAGCCATGAGTTCAAGACCAGCCTTACTGGCAAAGGCTACATAGAGATTTCAGAACCAGCCTGGAGACAATAGAACAAGACCCTGTTCATGGTGGCAGGTGGGGCGGGGGAGTAAAGGAAGAATTAAATGAGGAAGTAGTACACATTACAGGTATAAATTAGCTAGCAATGTCTGTTTGGCAGATAGAAACTATCTCACTGATAATGAAGTGTCTCGCAAAATCTCTAGGCTTGATCAAATTCTTTAAATGGGGAGAGAGAAATCGTGGAGATAAAAAAGTTTTGAAGAGGAAGATGGGTACAACAGTACCTTCCTGAGGAATTCTGAAAATTTCAATTTCAGAATATGGCCCCTTAGAGAAAAGAAAAAAATGACCAGGTTTAAATTCTTCTCTAGTGATTTACTGGAAAGAATCTTGGGGACACGATTGCACAAAACCCCGTAAAAGTTACCAATTTCAAATGACAAAATACTTTGTCACCCATTAATTTGTTTTGTGAAATTTCCTGAAATCTCTAGGCTGCTTGCTCTAGTTTGAGTCCAGGGCATGTCTGTGAGCAAAGGTATTTCTTGGGTTTCTCATCTTATCACAGAGTATTTATTCATTTAATTATCATTCTTAGACAAAGCATTTATTTTATTCCTGTATTACCTTGAGACCTACCATGTACAACAAACTGGTTTCACCTGCTTTTCACCAAACACATGAAATTCTTTCCCCTGGTTATGTTCTTGCCCCTATAAAGCTTTGAACCTACTTAGCTCCGATGAGTTACATCCTATATCTGCACCTCTGCTATCTGTGAGGCTAGTCAACTCCATCTTAATGTACATTGAGTAAATACAATATGAACATATGCACGGTTAGTTAATATTTAGAACTTTTTATTTAAAATATGTTTAATATTACTTTAAATATTTTACTTAGTTATCATACATGTATGAATGAACAAGACAGCTATTAATATATCCTTTGTAAAGAGTGTAACTATTACAATAGTGAGATTATTATAACAAACAGGAGGAATTTAGTATTACAAAGCATCTGAAAATTAAATTTCAGTTGATTAGATTCTCCTGATAACTCAGCATTTTAATATTCTATTTTGCTTGTGAAACTTGATAGGAAAATGTGATACATGGGCTGGCAGCCGTTTCATATGTGAAAGGCTTGGCTGGAACTGACTTGGCCTGGTGGTGAGCACATGCACTCAGGACTTCCAGGGTTTTTCACTGCCAGTGTCTACAAGAAGGCATCCTTTTTGGTGGTTATAGACAACTGAACCACATCCGATCAAAGCAAATTCCAGGCTACAGTTGCTGTCTGTTATCTCTTTTTCTCTCTTGACTGTCCGAGATGCTAGTGTAAATCACTTGAAATCTTCCCCACTCATTCCATCTCTACCAATTTCATGCAGATGCTGTCTTTGTGTGTCTTTTAGAAATAATCGCTTGACTTTTATTATTTTTCTTACTACCTGACATTAATATGGGAAACTATTCAGGGTGTGCTTAATTTTCAGACCCATAAATTCAACTTTCATTGTCCATAATATGTTACCTGAAATCTCTGAAAAGTTTGGGATTTGTAGATTGTTCTAATCAATTTCACTTTTCACCTGTTTATTCATGACACTAATGTCACCAGCATTTCATGGGTTTCTTTACCTTCCTATATCACTTGCTCATCTCTGCTAACAACTGTTTAATTCTGTAATTGTGTAATCTAATTCCAATATTCTAGAAAATTTACTGTCTCTCATTTTCTTCTTCTCTGTGCATGCAATCTTTTTCAATGTTTTTGTTTTGCGTATGTTCTTTTTTTTCTTTTTGCTTATTTACCCATTTTGTTTTTTAAACTATTTGTTTGATTTTCAGTATTGGCTAATTTACTCGTTCCTACTTCTACTCCATTTTATTATTCTAGCTATTTCATTTTTTTTAAATTTACTTTCTTTAGTTTTATTTTTCTGGGCATTTCTATGTCAGATTGTCTTCATCTAACACACTACTTCTTGAAACCATGTGAGTTTGTAACGCTTTCCTTTGGATCACTAGTAATACATGTGTTTTTCCATTATTTGTAATGGGTTTATTAATTCTAGGCATAATAGGACCTTCCAGATATTTAATATGTGCAAATTATGAGTCTGGATATGAGAAAACACTCATGTTAAAATCACCACATCAAAGTAATGAAATATTGAACATTTCTCAAAGTGGGTCCATTTATGTGGTGTGTGTGCGTGTGCGTGTGCATGTGCATGTGTGTGTGTGTGTGTGTGTGTGTGTGTGTGTGTGTGTTATAAGAACAATTAACATGTCACCCCAAAATATTTGTTGTATGCGATGGCATATTATCAACTGCGGCACCATGTTGTACAGGAAATTTCTGGAATTCATTCATCTTGTGTTACTGAAACAGGCCACACTTTGAACAACCTCACTCCCAGACCCTCACGTCCACTTGTTCATTCCTTGTGTGTAACTTTGACTATTTTAGGAAATATAAAAGAAAGTCTTACTGACACTATTCCTACGAGAGCTTTTTATTTTGTTTTGTTTTGTTCTATTTTGTTAGCTATAGCAGCAAAGCACAGTAAACAAAAAGAAAATGGGGACATATCCATCTATCTATCATATATCTATAGATATATCAAAATATATGGATATCTATCTATATAAATATGTATCTGATAAAGGCTCAGATGTACATAAATATAAATACATCTAATAAAGTATTGATTTCCAAAATAAATAAAATATAAATCAAACTTATTAAAAAACAAATTACAAAACATATTTTTAAAATGTATGGCGTTCAGACATGTGAAATGGTATGGTGGCGAACAACTGTCCTGTCCTGTTGGCTGCCTTTTAGGGTACAGTATGTTTTTGCTACTATTTTTTTCATTTAACTATTTTCCAACAAATTACCGCTTTCTCTGTCAGATTTCATGTTTGTGTGTGGATACACAGTTGTAACACTGTGTGCTGTACTTAGCTGTATTACAAAGTTTTAAGGTAAAATAAATTTCTCAAATCTATAAAAGTAAGTCATTGTTAATAGAAACCATCTATTTCAAGGTTTTACATACATTTTCTGGTTTTCACAAATGCCCTCGCCCTTTTAGAGTCTCGTTAGTAGTGTTACTGTGGCTTGTTTGTACCTGTTCTAAATCAGGAATTCACAAATCTTTCACCTATTATTACATGTTGAGTTTGTAGAGGAAGACTCACAGTAACATTCACGTCAAATCCTGCACAAGTCCCGTCTTTGCTTCTGGGGGACATAAAAAGATACTGAGGAGAAATTTACAAACAGTACCTGAAGCATGTCCCGCACCAGAAGGATGTACGATAGTAGGGGCCGGAAATGTTGATTTTCAGAAAGAGATAAGAACATAAAATATACCCAAGTAAGCTAAATTTTACGTAATTCTTTCATAGTGAATGTCTGGAAATGTTTTTATCTTTAATACATCTTTATGTATGTATAATATATATATATATCTTAAATATAGTATATTGAAGATATACTATATATCATATATCTTTAATATAGTATAATAATATTATAATGGTTAAATATAGTATAATAATATAACTATAACTAATTATTATATATTTATATAATAATATTATATACGTTTTATATATACGTTATCTTTTGAATTCAGAAAGCCTTACCTATAACACTGAAATTTAGTATTTTTATGATTCTTCTACTCTTTCCTAAGCTTCTTTTTTGTCAGCCTAAGAGCAACATTCAAGGCAGGTGTGTGGCACACACGTGTATCCTCACTACTCTGAGAGGCATTGCATTGCATCGCATACTCAAGCACAGCCTGGGCAACGAGTGACTTAGTATGGCCCAGCTTAAAAAAAAAAAAAGGCTGAGGATGTAGCTGAGTGATTATACTTGGTTTCCATTCCTATTACAGTTAAAAATAAAAAAAGAGCATCTGCTCTAAAAGGTTATCCTTCATTAAAATTATTCAATAAGTTTGTTCTGTTTTACTAGTCCTTGGTTTGTACCAAATTGGTATCTTTGAATGCTACGTTTAAACTTTCACACATAAAACAATTTAAGCAAAGCTCAAAAATGTCTTTTAGTTTCAATGAACATTGGGGCACAGTAGCAAATATAATTATCACAAATATATTAATATATACTTTTAATCAAAAACTGAAAGCTGCACGCTGTGCTAATTATTTTGGTACATGGTGACTGATTACACCTTCCTAATTAAACTTTTTTCTTAATGTTTTTTACATTTACATAATCACTGAAACATGACAAGCATTACTGAAACTTATTTTGTAGCTTCTTTAACTTATATTTAGAAGTTAAAATGCAAGATACATAATTTTTCAGAACTTACAGTAAAGAAAATTTCTTATAAAATTGTTGAATACAGCAGATGGTAAGTAGATGTAAGCCAAATTAAGGCTCTTTTTAAGTCATTTAAAATGTTACACAGGTATTAAGTCCAACCAATGTCGAAATAGAAAATTTATAACATTCTGGACATGCATGCTTATATTGTCAGTGCAATAGATTTTTATCATATTAATTTTGAAAGCATATTTCATCCACTTAAGGAACTTGAAAATAAAATAACATTTCTCAATTTCTAGACAAAATATATTTTCAAAAATATTAATTATACAGATGATAAAAAGTAATGTTATTTTCATGAAATTAAATTTATTACATGAAATTATTAGAAACTCATTAATTACTAAATGAGATACACAGCAGTAGAAGTCTAATTTTTATGAAGGTGTAAGGGAAGGATTCCAGAATATACTGCCCATTATCCATGATTTGAACTATATATATGATGTCATGATAAAAGATCATGGATTGCCTCTTATCTCAGAACAAAGCTAACTTTGTGAGAATTAATTTAGGAAATATTTTAAGTTTATATATTTAAATTTGTTTGCAATAGTGGTCAAATGAAGAAATGACAATTTAAGAGCTGAGAGAAATAAATCAGAGGCTAGGTTATCAACATCCTATGTCAATCAAAGAAGTTGATGACAATCATGTCATATGACATGAAAGAGAAAACCATGAAAATCTTTAGTTTGACAAATATTTTGGTGGAAATTGTTTTGTATATACAAGTTCTTGCAAGTAATGTAGAAACAGAGAAAAAGGCCTCTGGCTAGCCACTGAGGAGAGCAAAGTCTGTGGGGAAAAGCTCACTGTTAAATCATAATCTGAACTCACATTGTCAATTGTTCTTCTGGAATTAGAATATTTCCTTCAGAAAGGGAAAATAAAAGATATTTCCATGGTTGAACCAATAAGCCCCATATACTCAGATAAATTTGTGCACTGCTCAAGATAGTTCCCTCTACTGATTAGTTTCTGAATATTTTAAGATTGGATCTTTGATCAGCCATCTTTTTCCTGCCTTCCTAATGCTTGCCCTTCTAGATAGTTCCAAATCTACAGTTGCCTTATCCCACCCAAAATACTTAGGTACAGAAATCTCTAGAAACATGAACCATGAAAAACTTCAGTGCAAACAAGGATTTTATAGAAACTCAGAAAATAAAAGCACATGGAAGTTGCCACATGTCTGGCTGTATCTGTAAGACCTTGTACCATAAGAACACTGACTGAACGTTTGCCTTTCTCCTGTCTCTACTGACCAGTACCTAAGCATCTTGAAGTTCATCATTCAAGGAAACTAAAGATCCCTGTTTATGTTTTGAAAAGTGATTGGACCCAACATATCTCCCTTTAAGCTCATATGGGAATTAATCCTTTGTGGTAGGTTTTGAATAGAACAATAAAAACAAAAAAAAATTGTTTTAAAGTGAAGTAGTAAACTATTAGATGTAAGATTTGTTTTAAACACTCAATCCCAAAGTATTAATATCTGTTTTTTCAATGGAATAACTTGTGAAATTTTAAAAGCCAAGGTAAATGTTACAAACTTCATATTTCAAAATAATTAATATTCCCAAGAGTGGAACAAAAGGACAAGATCAGAGAAGACGATCCAAGCCATTGGAGGGCAAAGTCATGACTGAGAGATAGCATAATAGTGATATCTATAGAGGAAGGGAGGCTAACATCTTGGGCAGGTGGAAATGAAGGTTAATAATCTCTGCTTGCTAGTTGTTTAAAAGGAGGAGAAATAGGAAGATTTATACTGCTAGAAAGAAGATTTCAAACGTAGGAGTTCCTTTCTTTCAGTTTCATAAGGGACCTAACATATTGAAAAAATGCTATTGCTACACACAAAATAAATTGGTTATGTCTGTGTATATATACATACTGAAGGGATAACCAGTAACTTTCATGAACAAATACATTTTTGTACCCTAGTACATGAAAGGGAAAAGTAGAATTAAAAATAATACATTTTTATTTAGGAAAACAATTCCTTCATGAAGAATTTAAGCTCACAAGAGAAAACTTTAAGTATATAAAGTGGAATTTTTCTTGATTAGAATGCTCAAATTGTCCTGCCACTGGTCTTGGTAATTCAATATTGTTTGGTATTTCTCAGTAAATACTATATTTTTTTAACTTCTCTGAGTAGTAATAAAAGTCATGTATTACCATAAAATTTTTTTTTCAATTTTTGGAATATATGTTTAAGTTTGGTATATTGTTAAATGCCAGAAATTACCTTAAGAACAATAATCAATGTAATATATTAATGCAATTTCTTTAGTAACAATCTAATACTAGAAAGCATGAAAAGGAAATTATATATATATATATATATATATATATATATATATATATATATATATATATACATTCCCATTATCATTACAGTTGCTTCTTAATGTTTTATGCTAGTGTTCCCACTAGATTATTTCTCTAAAATTTATGTAATGGACTCGGTTCTTCATTTTTGATTTATAAAACATCTACTCTTAAAATGTCTTTGAGCAGCCATTGCATTCGTAACTGATAGCTTTCCAGAGAGACAGAGTAATTGAGATTTGTTATGAATAATTTATACATAATGATTTCCAAAACAAAGTTACACAACATAAACTAAAAATAAAGTGGCTTTGTTTGGCCTAAAATACTGCAGCTTTGTTTGGCCTGAGGTAAGGCAAAAGAAAAAACAAATTCGAACAGAACAGAAAACTTGTGAAACACTCCAAGTTAAATAAAACAGTAAAAAATGCACACCTTTCCTTGTGTGGTTGATATTTCCTCATCATAACACAGGGAGCCAGGCATTCTCATTTCCCATCATTCCTTGTTATTGAAAATGTGGTTCAGTTTGGCATTAAACATTGTGAGAATAATGGGGAGATACAATAATGTGCTGAAACATGAATTTAGATGAATTTATCCAGGGGAATTTTTGTTGTTGTTGTTCTATGGTCTTTGAATCTGTCAAGGACTCGTGGTTGCTTCAAATTCCATACAAACAAAATGTGATCAGTAGATATAGGTGCAATAATGATCTGAGGAATAAATGAAACTTCTATTCAAATGATTTTTCGTAGGTTTTGATAACTTGCTAGTAAGGACTTAATTCTTGTATTGGTTAGGGTTCTAAGAGAGGCAGAATTTAATATATATATATATATATATATATATATATATATATATATATATATATAGAAAGGGAAATTATTTAAAGAGCGTACAAAGGAAAGTTTAAAATGGTGGCTTATAAGTGCGAGAGCTGAAGGTCCGGTGGCTGCTCAGACATGAGCCAGAAGAATCCTGATCTGAGACTGCAGGAGAGCAGGTGCAAGTCAGCTACAGATCATCATTATTCAAGGAGCAACGGCAAAGACCCGAGACTGGAGTGAGTCTGTGATGGAGACTGACGACATATAGACAGGAGCTGGTTGATGTCTGTAGGAAATCGCAAGGCCAAAGCTTTACCAGAAAAGCTGTAGCACACGTTTTCCTTCCTTTTTTATTGAATTCAAGCTTCTTGGGGCTCCCACATCCAGTTCGGGTGTTCTTCCCTCATTTGCTATTGATCACAAGTCACTCACATACACCTATAAGCTCTACTCACGATGTTTCCTAACAAATGATCATTAAAGGCATTTTGTTTTAAATACCCAGAAGAATTTTGAAGTTTCTTTTGTCTTAGTAAAGTAAGGCTACTTTTCCCATGTAAAACAAATGACACTATTTAAGAGTCTCTCACAATAAATAAGTCACAATAAGAGTCTCTCACAATAAATAAATTAATTTTATATTTTGAATTCAAATATTTCCAGCCCATCGATAATGGAGATATTGTTATAAACAGATTAGCATTTAACAAATGCACTTAGGTCACTTTCAATATTTGAAATTAATGGAATATGTGATAGAATAAGTAGCAAAATTGATAGCAATAAAAATAAATATTTTACTTTCTGTTTTGAAAGAAACAAGAGACAGCACACATGGACACAGTATTGTGAATTTTGTAATCTAAAACCCAGCAGGTGGCAAATAGTCATGTCCCCTAATGTTACCATTATCTGTCTAGTATCACAAACAGACATGGTGATTCACCTATGACTGAATGTTGAAAAATTCCTAATTCACCTGTTACTGAATATGTGAAGAATTCTTAACTGCTCCAAAACAAAATTCCAATAATTGTGTCTTAAGTAGCTACACCTGTGGCATACGAGTTTTTTTATCTTTGACATAATATACTTCATAAATTCAATTTCAATTTTCACTAGGGAAGAGAAAGATTTTTGCAGAGATAAAGTAATGAGTATAGTCATACTGAAGGGTTAGTTTTAAAATTCAACAGGCCTACACTGTAGCATTTGCTCTTTCCCAAGGTATTCATGTAACCTTAGGCAAATTAACTTTTGTGAACATCTATTTCCTTCAATATAAAATAAGATTATATTACCAATGTTCATTTTAATGTCAGAATTCAAATAAATAGTATATACACTAGATGCCTTGTATAAAGTAGAAAGTCTAAGAAATATTTTCTGTTTACATCTTAGTCTCTTATCTGTGTTATAAATTATAACGACTTCAGAAAATTATTATTTTATGTTTGGAAAAAATATTGTAATTTTCCTTTACTAAGGAAAGTATATTAATGATCACATGAGGTATCTGGTGCTATTGCTAACTACTCTACTTGACCAATCAGAGTATATGTTTTACTTGTACTTAATTAGTTATTTACATTTTAATGTTATAATTCAGATTTAATAATACAAAATACTGATATTAAGTCAAATGATATTTTGTTATACATGGTGGAAAAGTATAAAGAAGATATCACATATATCTTCATATATCACAATAGGAACATATTTTAACGTAGTGAGAAATATTCATGACAATTATAATCATCATTTCTGTAACTGATCGTGTGGTTGGTCATAGTTGGTATTTATAACTTCCTTCTACTACCCACTATTCGTGCTTTTGGCCTTCCACTAACAGCTCTATAGCGCTTGGTTCTTTACCTGGTGAGAAGACATATAGCTTGATTCTCAGTCTGTGCCATTTGTCTCTTCATGTGCTGCTGGTAGCGGTGGGGTCACATTGCACAGGCTGGATTGCTGCTCACCCCGTTGCAGACAGAAGCCAAGTGAAGAAAGAGCCGGCGAATGAGACTCAGACAAAGGCCAGAGCTTCCCAGGAAGAAGCTGTAGCAGTGTTTCTTCTTGTTCTTTTACTTACGTCACGCTGCCAGTTGGGTCCCCAAGCCCAGAGTTGTTGCCCCACTTCCAGGTCAACAAGTCAACAAGTTACAACTGGAAGTTCTGCCCTTTTCCTGCCCCATCTCAAAAAATCGACACAGTCACGCCAAGTCAAGCCCCAAACATCGTCCCTGCTAACCAGGCCTCACTTCCCCACAGGGCACGGACTCACACTTACACTTCTACATCCAAATACATGAGGCCTCCGGAGACATTCCAGATCCAAACCATGGCAGTCAGTTCTTCTCATTTCTAAAGAAAATGCATGGCACTTGCTACTTAAAAGATGGCAGATTTATTTTGACTAATAATATCAAAGGATTTAGTCTAAGGTTAACAGACTTCAAGGCAAGAACATCGTGATAGAAAGTTAGGGAGAAACCAAGTTGCTCATTTCATAAATGCTGGGAATGAGAGCAGGGAAAATTTTCATTCTGAAAATGAAGGGCTGGAAGGTCCTTCGAAAGAGAGACAGAGAAAGAGAGAGTGAGAGAGAGAGAGAAAATCTATTCTAAACCATGTGCACATATGTCAATATTTAATTCAGTAGCAAATCATTTGTATGTATACTACAATCAATATTAATTGTAAAAATAGAATGAATTGTACGCCAATATCAACTGATTCATTCACATCATCTTCTGTTTATCTCCTATTTATTTCTCTTGCATGTGAAAAAATTTTTGTCTGTTATTTAAAATCTATTTATTTGGTCTTATTTTTGTATGTGGAAATTACAGGGAAAAATAAATCTCATATTTGAATTAAAAATAAGAGTTCTAAAAATTCATCAAGTTATCTTATTCATGAGTAGTCACAATTAATATAAATCTATACTCTGAAATTTTGCATCTTTATTATTTATTTTAAATTTAATTTATAGATTTCACAGAATATTCTTTGAGAACAATTAGGTCGAAATTGTCACCTCAAATTCAACTTAGTGTAAGACTTTTCATGCCCTCTGGACGCAGGTATAGAAACTGAGAAGTAGACAGTGGGAGCAATGACGAGAGACTCTCTCGAACTTCCTCCTACTGATCCCTTTGACTACAGAAAAATTCATATCCTATTCTGGTCACTGATTCAGAACAGTTGCCCCATGCTGTAAGGAAGCAGCCTTGGCTCCAAAGGTGTTTTCTCCTAGTTGATACTAGTTCTAACCGAGTCCTGGGCAGGTGCTTACATCTCTGTGTGACCAGCTTTCTTTCTTTCTTTCTTTCTTTCTTTCTTTCTTTCTTTCTTTCTTTCTTTCTTTTTTTGTTTTATGAGCATCTATATTTATAAAATGGGGTTATTAGTTTGAAAACAATATTATCTAAAATAGAATAATTTAGAGTGGCATTATAAAATGCATCTCTTTTTAACATTCTAAAAAAATAAAGAAGGAAGGAAAGGCAAACTCATCCCCTGAAAAAAGTTCCTAACTTACAGAGAATATTGTTTTTCTCAATAAAACCCAATCATCATTAAGCAACTGGACATCTACTGTACTCTCTTGAGCTTTGATTATAAAGTTCTTCTAGAATTTTCTTTGGCTTCTGCTGAAGGAAGGTCACACAGCCAGAGTTGTAATGAAGTCATCCTTTAAGTGCTGTGTGTCTAATTTCTTGCAACTTCTAGAGCTCTGCAATAAACACGTTAGGTTTATTACATCAGCAAGCCATAGAGAATAGGGTGGGGCTGTGATATACTCATTACCTAGACTCTAAAATGTGCACTTTCTAACTCAGGTATTAATTTCTAAACTCAGCATTTGAGAATAAATCCACTTGTCATGAAGTTGTATTTAGAGCATTTAATATTTCTCTGGGGGAATCCACGTGGATGGTTTTGATGATATTTCTGTATTTGTTGAATGACGTTGAAGGATCTTATTCAAAAATTCCTAAACACATTAACTGTTTTTGATGACAATACCATGACTAACTTGCTAATTAAAGACAGTTCATTGTTAGCCAGAGTTAGTGTTGTTTTTCTTATTTGTGCTATTGTTTGTGTCTTTAAGAATTGTCCTGAAATGTGGATTGCATCATATGTAATTAGTCACCTTAGAAGCACCTGCAAGTCAAAGCACTCTCATTACCACAGAAGCTCTGCTGTTAATGACAATGGTAATTATTCATAGCAGTGGAACTCTGAAAATTTTTCTCAGTCAGTCTGCATCTCAATATACAAGGAAATATTAGAGACTGTCTTTTACTTAAAATATCTCCCACGCATCTCAGGACTTTAGAAAATTAGTAAAGTAATTGAGGTACATTTTATTTAACTTTTCATTTTATTATATATATATATATATATATATATATATATATATATATATATATCACACCCAATTCCCCCTACTGCTGTTACTCTTGTAGTTTTAAAAAAATTACTTACATAGAACAGGAAGATGAGCCAAAATAGTGATGATGTAGGATCATTTCATCATTTCATCAGTGACTCCTCATGACAAAGGAGTAAAGGAATTTCTTTCATGGTTCTGCCTATGAGGGCAGAGATTCCGCTGGACATGAATGGTGACCACAGGACTAGAGGAAATGTGGTGAAGATCATTAGCAGGCGAGCACAGACTTCCCTACACAGGAAGGGCGGTTGCAGTGTGGAAACAAGGAGAGGCCTTGATTGCAAAGCCTTGGAGCTTCACGGCTGATGACTGAGGGAGCACTGCTGGAGTCACATCCCGTGGCCACTCTCAGGCCAAACAGCAGAACTGAAAACAAATTGTTTGCTTTTTTTTTTAGGACAAGTCACAGTTCAGGATGCCCAGGACCCTCCTTGCTAGTCTTTGCTGAGTAAATAATGCTAGCAACAGAAGCAGGTGTAAAGACTGTGATCCTCCTGAAAGATACAAACCCAAGAGATCAAGACTCAGAAAGCAGAGATTGCATCTCCCCACCTCCACAGAGCAGAAGAGAGAGGAGCCAGTTTATCTAGTGTGATTTGCACAGGGGAGGAGAGCGAAAGCACCATTGGACCATCCTGCCCTTGATGAACTCACCCACAAAGGGGTGCCAGATATTCTCTAGAGCTGATCATTTTTGCAGAATAGGACACAGGGACTGATTACGCCCTCTGCCTCAGTCGGCAGGACCTGAGGCCTTGGATGTGGAGACTTCTCGTTCAAATGGCATGGAGGGGGTAATATTTTCTAACTTTAGGCTCACTTCAATGAGTTTCTTTGGGAATGTTGAGCTTGTACTTTTTTATTGATTTGCGGGCTTTCCTTTTTCTTTTTAAATTCTATTTTTTTCCCTTTTACTGTTTATGTTATTTACTAGTTTCTGCATTTCTTTTTCTGCTGAAATAGTCAGAACGTTCGATGTCCTGATGGCGTATCCACGGTATGATCTGCGTCAGCAAAGGGGGTACTTCACACCCACGAGCTTCTGGACTCTGAATCTTAAGCCGTAGAGAAACAAATCTAACTGCCAGATTTAAATAAGAGGGATAAAAGAAAAGGAATTTTAATATTTTCAGTCTCTTTAATGAAATCATCCTGCCAGAAGTTATTTAGGGGAAGTTATTACTCCCAGTGGATACTTGAAGGCTTACACAGTCAGCTCAATCAGCTGCTTGCTTTGAGTCATGTTAAAGTTGACCCGAGCCAATAGGTTATTTTTGTTTTGTTTTTATTTACATATTGCCTCCCTTTCCCCTTCCCACCCTCTCACTGCACCCCTGCCCCCACCATTTGCTTTTTCTTTTCAACAATGTCCAATTTCATATATATATATATATATATATATATATATATATATATATATATATCTTTTGCACCTCTTTTTGGTTTGGTTTTCTTATAATGGAGAGACCCCATGACATCTAACTTTTTGGGTCTGATTTATTTTGCCGAGCAGAAAGTTCTCAAGGTGCATTCATTTTTATACAAATGACCCAATTTTGTTAGACTTAATGGCAGAGTAACATTCCATTGAGTATATATACCACATCTTCTTTATGCAGTCATCTGTACTTGGGCACACTTGCTTCTTTTAAGATTTGGTTATTATAAATAAATGATGCTGCTAAAATCATGGATATTCATGCATTGCTGTAGTGTGATGACTTTAGCTCTTTTGAGAAGATACCCAGAAGAGGCAAATATGAGTAAAATGGGATGCTGATGTTCAGTTTTCCGAGGCATCTCCACACTGCTTTCCATAGTGGTTGTTATCAGCTTGCAGGCCAACCAAAAATGTAGGATAGCTCCTTTTTCCTCATGGCATCACCAGCATTTGTTGTTTTTTTAGTTCTTAATAGTAGCCATTCTTACTGGTGCGACGTGAAACTTCAGTGTTGTTTAATTTGCATTTCTCTGATGCCTAAATACATTGTACATATTTCATGTACTTATTGGCCATTTGGACTTCTTCTGAGAGCTGTTTATTCATTTTAGATTCCCTTTATCTGATCGGGTCCTTTATTTTGAAGGGTCTACTTTTTTCAGTTCTTTGTATGTTCTTGATAATATTCCTCTGAGAAGTAGCTGGTGAATATTTTTTCTCGTTTTGGGAATGTCCTCTTCACATTGTGGATTGTTTCCTGTGCTGTGAAGAAGCCTTTTAATTTTGTATAGTCCCATTTGTTAAGTTTGTGTGTTATCTCTGGTATTTTGGATGTTTTAATGAGTCCCTGCCTATGCCTTTGAGGGTTTTGCCTACTTTTTCTTCCAACATGTTAAATGTTTCCATTTTAATGTTTAAGACTTTAATCCATTTTGATTTCATTTTTGTGCATGGTGAGAGTTGTGGTTCTAGTTTCAATCTCCTGTATGTGGTTAGCCACTTTTCCCAGCACCATTTGTTAAAGAGGCCATCTTTACCGCAGTGTATATTTTTGGTCTCTTTGTTGAAGGTCACATGACTAAAGGTGCTCATGGATGTTTCTGTATGCTCAATTCTATTCCATTGATGTCCCTCTCTGTTCTTATGCCAAGGTCATGTCTTTTTTATTACTGTTGTTAGGTAATATAATTTGATATCTGGTAGTATGATGCCCCCTGCTTTTATTTTGTTGTTTAAGATTGTGTGGGCTATTCTTGACCTCTTGTGGTTCCATATAAATTTTCCGGTCATTTTTCCTAGTTCTGTAAAAAATGCTGCTGGTATCTTAATTTGGATTGCATTGAATCTGTATATCAGTTTAAGTAGTATGAGCATTTTGACAATGATTGCTCTGCCTATCCAGAAACAAGAGATGTATTTCCATTTCCTAAAATTCTCTTAGATTTCTTTTCTTTTTTCCAATGTACTATAGTTCTCAATACAGTGTTCCTAACTTGCTTTCTTAAGTTGATTTCTAGGTATTTAATTTTCTTTGAGGTGACTGTGAATGGAATTGTTTTTCAAATCTTTTTTTCCTGTGTTTTCATTGTTGCTATAGAGGAATGTTACTGATTTTTGTGTATTGATTTTATATCCTGTAACTTGGCTGAATTTGTTTATCATGTCTAAGAGTCTTTTGGTAGCGTTTTTGAGGTCACTTATATAAAGAACTATGCAAATAAAGATAGTTTGACTTCTTCCTTCCTTTCTCTTGCCTGATTGTTCTGACGAAGATTTTGAGCACTAATTTGACTAGAAGTCATGAGAGTGGACAGGCTTCTCTTGTTCTTATTTGTAGGGAAATGCTTTCAGATTTTCCAGATTTAGGATGATGTTGGCTGTAGGATTGTCATAAATTGCTTTTATCAGCTTCAAGTAGGGTCTTTCTATACTCATTTTCATGAGAGTTTCTATCAGAAAACAAAATTGTATTTTGCTAAAGGCTTTTTATTCATCTATTGAGATGATCATGTGGGTTTTGTCCTTGCTCTTGTTGATGTGGCATGTAACATTAATTGGTTTGTGTATTTTCATTCCTGGCATGAAGCTAACTTGGTCCTTGTGTGATCTTTTTGATATTTTGTTGCATTCTGTCTACAAGTTTCTTATTAAGGATTTTCATCAATATTCATTAAGGAAATTGGTTTATAGATTTTTTTATTTGTTGGGTCTTTGTCTAGCTTGGGAATCAAGAAGCTGTCTTCATCCAGGAAGGAGTTGGTCAGTGTTCCCTCTCTTTCAGTTTCATCGAAGAGTTTAAGGAACATTGGCACTCATTTTTTCTGAAAGTTCTGGTAAAATTCTGCAGTGAATCTATCAGATCCTGGGTTTTCCTTTGTTGATAAATCATTTTTCCATTTTATTGATACATATAAGTGCAAAACTTAAATTTTACAATGATCATAAACATTTTGTGCACATACCTATTTGTCTATTGTTGCCTCAATTTCATCTCTGGTTACTGCAGAGTCGATGGATTAATAGAGATTCTTTTCTTGATGTCACAGTAGGAGCAGTGCATACTTAAAATTTTATTAATTAATTAGTTTGTTTGTTTTTGGCCTCGCACTGTAGGCAGAGTGACCAACCAGATCCACGAGTCCAACTGCAAGCCTTCTTTTTTCAGTGGTGTTCCTATCTTTCTAATTGTCTGAGATAGTTTGCTTGTGACTGGCTCTATTCTCCCCATTTTGGTGACCTTTTTTGCCAAGAATACTGTGGAAGTTTTCTCACCATTTCCTAAGCCTCACAGTACTTTTTCAAAACATATTTTCTTTTTAATCACCTAAGGTTGTTGGTTTTAAATTAAGTTCCATAAATCTGACAAGCTGACTGATGTCTCTCAATTTTGAATTGGCAAAGAATAATTAACAAAAGTATTATAGTAAGATTTTTTTCAGATAGACTCTTTTAAGAGCAATAGATTACCAGGACTATGGATGAATGGCAAGCTTTTTAAAACACATGATATCGTTTTCTACATGTCTCATCAATATGTATTGCATAAGACATAAATTTTATTTTTCTGACAACTTACAGTAGAAGTTCATTGATTGTTTCTTTAAATTACAGAATTCATAATGCCATCTTGTTGGTGATAGAGTGTAGATAGGGTGGAGAAGTCAGAAGACCGCAGTGATGGAAGGCATCTTATTTCATTCAAGTGTTGGGACAGTGCAGATACTATTTCCAGAGTGAAAGAGATCAAATTCTTCATTTTTTTCTACAAGTAGAACATAGATTATTAATAGATACAATGAAAATATTTTTGCTATATAAGTATATGGACAATATCCTTACATTCAGAACCACAGAAAATTGCTCCTGTCCACAGGTATCCAGACATTAGCAGCACAGGGTCCCTTGAAGGGTTTGGGAAACTGGAAGTAGTCCCTAAAATGTTGCTTATCTACACATCTTGTGGCAACATGACAAAGCAGAAAGAGAATCAAAAGAGAAATACACACTGCCATCAGTCATTTCCTGCAGCACCTCTTGATGGGTTTCAGTTTCTTAGTCTTAAGGACTGGTGCACTTAGTGACTATCAGCCACTTGGTCTTCGCAAACTTGCCTTTCTTGATGCCAGCTCTTACCATCCTACCTGCTCCTGCTATTGCTCAGCCAATGAGAACAGGTAGGCCAACTCCTCCCAGGCCTAACATGGCACAGGTGAGCTGCCGGTGACCTCGGCCACATTGACTGGGAAGCCAAAACTGGTGGAAAACCCACAGGTGACAAGGCAGACTTTCTCCAGCAGCGAAGCCACATTGATTCAGACCACTGAGATCTCGTCCTCCATGTATTTAAGGAAGATGTTGGTGCTCATGAAGTGACGGATGTGCTGCCGCTGCATGTGAACCTCTTGGTGCCATCCTGCACGGTCTCCCGACGATGTTGCAGTTTGTTTTTCAAACACAGTTTGCTTTCTGAGTCCTTGCAAATGGTATATTCTAGACTTGAGTGTCAAGAGGAAGATGACCTTATCATCTGGTTGTACTGAAGTCTTCCCTTCTCCGATACTCGTTATTATGTCGACTTGAATCACAGAGAAAGTTGTGTTGAAGTTTTCACTAGCCATTTGGTCAGGAGTACAGCACATTCCCGAGGCCTTTAACTTTATCATGGACATTAGGGGTGTGTCCTCTGCCTCCTCAGCAGAGGAGGGTTGCACTGGCTCTGAAAGCACAGCTGCTTTGCCCTGTCGCTCTGCCTCTTCTGCAGACCACGAGTCTGGAGAATCCTTCTGGTCTCCTTTCCTGTCCTGGAGGATAAGCAGAGACCACGTGGTGACAGACATGAATTTTGGAATACATGAATTTTGGATCATATTTGTGATTCACTTAAATGGCAATTATATATAAATTTTGTATGGGTATTATAAACTCATTCACAAGACATGTGTATTATTTAACACAGTGTAAGTTAAAGTTTTCTTAGAAGTTCTGAAAGCGTTTATAATGGTAGACATGCTATAAGACTTGAATTTACAAAAGTCTGCTAAATCGCTTAATTTTTTTGTTTGGAACTTTTTCACCTATTAAGTGTTATTTTGGGTGATATTTTAAAAATACCTACAATTTTAGGCCTCTGTTTAATAAAATAAAACATTAACCGTGCTATACACAAATACAGTTGTCAGTATCAATCAAAAAATACACATATCAATGTTTAGGAACGATATGTCTATAACACTACTATATAGCCAATATTTTGCTCAAAATATGACTTATCTGATTGCTCAAAGTAATAGGCCAAGAGTTGATTTGTCACTTGCTTCCAGCCTGGCTTGTTTCCTCCTAAATCCATTTCCTGTTCGTACCTGCTCAGCTCTGCAGAACAGGCTGACTGATTGAGGCTGGCTGCGGTTCCCAGGTAGTACCGCCAGCTCATGGCCACCTGCTCCCAGACAGTGCCTTCCATATTAGTGGGTAAGAGAACAGTCAAAATGGAAATTTCTCGCTCTCTTTCTCTCTCTTCAATAAGAATCTCGGGAAACTGCTTTGTGTTGATTTCTTTTTGGAAATAGTTATGCAAGGATTCTAGCTATTTAAATATTACACTTCATGAAATAAAAATATTTGGGGATAGTAAAACAAGTAAGAGTAATTTACAAAATATGGTGTAATGTTCTTTTAAGGTGTTTACTATTGTGATGCACACTAAATTAATCAATACTTTTATGCACATTGATTAGAATATTTCCACTAAAATATTTTATGGGAACAACTGCTGAAAATACACTTGAATAATCAGTTACTACCAAAATTATAAAGCAGTTCAATCAACATCATTTGTATTCTCTGAAGAGTTGTACCATCTTCGTCACTAGGTATTAAAGTCACATCTGTCACTATGTACATAGCAAGCAAGATATTCCCTTGAGAATATGCTTTTTTTCTCACATACAGTTTGAATATAAATTATGCTAAGTACAATTAAACATAACTCAAACATGGCTAACAACTTACACTATAATTTAATATGTGATCTAAGATCAAAATGTTTCATTTAGAATATTATCTATGGCTATTCCAGATTGAAAAAAGGCTTTGTTTTGTTTGTTTGTTTTTTAGTATTCTACAGTTAAATTTTCCTATATTACCACATTACATTAGCACACAGATCTCTCCATTACTTGCCACAGTAAAAGTATAATATGGTGAATGAAAAATTGCTTCCATAGCAAGCTATTTATGAATACCCATTTTACATTTCATTGGGTCATAGGTCCAGATGGGCTCAGCTGGGTACTCTGCTGAAAGTATCACAAGGGTAGAATTAAAATAGCGACAAAGTTGAACTCATAATTAGAGGCTTTAGAATAGAATTTACTTCCAGCATCTTTCAAGTTTCTAACAAAAAAAGTTCTGTGTGGTTATAGGACTGGAGTCCTTCTTCAGGAGCTAAAGCGTAGTCTGGTTCCTCATTGCTCCTTGAGATTACCCACAAAGCTTTACGAGGTTCTTGCAACACAGGTGGAGATGTGTCTCCGTGCATAACTACAAAATCTGTTGGTTGTATTGTTGAATATGCTAGTATAATCATGCACAAGGGGACTATACATTGACGCCATCAGAAGAGACTTCTGATTCCTTGCATTTGTGTGTGCCGTAAAGGAGAAAGATGTTACTAAAACAATGATCCTAACTCTTTTTGACTTTTGATTTACTACTAGGTGAATTGTATTTTAATATCTTTATAATATCAACTAGTAGAAACATGGATACTGCTAATGAAATAGTGTAGTGTTTCATTATTTGCAACTGTAACAGTTTTGCAGATGGAGGTGTTTAAAATGAAATATGTGTTTTTTATCCAAGTTCACGGGAAATTAGTATTTTAACCAATCTCTGGGGCGTTATGTTGCCTAGAAGAGACCATATTTATACCCCAGGTTTAAAAATAGAGCTATTGTTTTGCTCATGTTCGAAAAAGCATTCTAACTGTGTTTTATTTTTTAGGGGTTTAGAACAATGATACATAATGATATGGAGAAGCCCAACTCAAATAGACAAGAAGGACAGTACCTACTCACCACAGCTATTTATGAGATAAGTTTAAAGAGCTTAGGATAGGTCTGTATCAGGTAAAGGCTGGTTATTGTTATTGTCATTATTAATCTTCATGATGGCACCTTACAGATAAGAAAGGTTGAGTAATTCGCCCACTAGGCAGGTTGAATAAGATGCACATTTGTGTACATCGATAAGGTAAAGCCAAAATCTGAACAGACATTGGACTGTAAATAATATTCTCCTAACCTGCAGAGTATTTTGCTTTGTTTTCACAGATTATGGAGCATAACATTTCAACTTGTAGGCTGCTACTTTGGCACAATAGAACCAATAGCTATCCTGCTTAACATTTAATCAAAAGGTAATCTCAATAGCACCCACCCTCTTACTACCAGCATCCCGCGGAGGAGGCATGGTGAGCCTTGCTGGGCAGCAAACCAAGACAGAGCCCTCTGGGCTTGAGTTCTGGGAGCCGGAGGGCTTCACAGAACAGTGTCTGTCAAGGAGAAGCAGCAGCCACCGCAGACTCTGGATGCCGCCATTAACCGCACACAGTAGTGCCATATGCATGTTTAGTTCACATAATTTTTTGGGTTACCTATGATAAAAGAATCTGATTTTTGAAATTCCCCAGAAGGTGAAAATCATTTGTGTATTCCATAAAGTACTGAAGGATGACAAGAAATATGATTAATGCAAACTAAATACCATGGTAGAGATACTGTCCTGAACATAATTAATTAACTAATGTTTTCCTTTTCTATAAATCAGGAACCAGAATGAAAAATTAATCTGACAACTGTTATGAGTCAGTTCAGTTTCCTGTTAAACAAGCAAAAAAATCTTCTATACCTTTAGTTATAACTGTCTGATAGATGTATCACAAGCGTTTGACCACTTTCAGAAACATCACGTAGCAGTGGATTCACCATGTTGCACAATTTCAGGGACAACATGTCAGATGAAAACCTATATGAATAATATTGCCGTGGGGGTTGCAAAGTAAAAATTTCACAGCTATATGCTGAGTGCTGCTCGGCAACCCCCTTCACATACATGATGGTACTGTGATAGCTCTGGATTATAGTTTTATTGATTAAAAAAGAGCAGAATGTTTACAGGACACCATAATATATTCACTCATACTAATTAAGAAATATATAGCTTTAGTTGCAATACACAGCGTGATTTAACTTGTAAAGATGACATAGAAAGTCATCCAATACCATCATGATCTTATTTGTAATACAATTATCATTAGTGCACAGTAATGTAATTATAGTAATTACAAAAGTATAGATAAGTTGAATAATTTGAAGTATAATGTAATTTCTTATAAACTACCAACGTGTTCTGTACTTTTTGTGCAAATCCTTTACACACTTACAAAAAATAGTGAAATCCTAGCACTCTAGGAGGCTGGAGAATAATAAATTAGATGCTGCTTGGGCAACTTACAACATAGTAAGAAATTTTATCAAAATAAAAAATATGGCTGGGGTTTTAAATCATATCAAAAGCCCTAGCTTTGGTTATCACTGTCACAAAAATATTGTAAACAACACAGAAATTTAAAAGAAAAAAAATCATAAAATGTAATGACTTCATAGTTGTTCACTTTTGGATGAATATCTAGATATTTAATAGTTTTCTAGGTAGATTGTTAAGTAAGTAAATTTCAAGTTTTAAAAAATTGCGTAACATTCCCATTTGGTAATATTTCACACTGTAGTATCCATTTTTTGTTTTTTAGCTTGCTTCTAAACATAGTATTAGAATGGGCATTTCTGATTACTGTATGCGAAGAGAAAATTCTCAGTTATATTTTCACACATACAGCCAAAATAAGCAGTGAGAAAACTGAACAAACTCATAAATAAGCTAAACTAGTCTTTAACAATATTTAACTGATTTGTAGTAAAACTAAAATAAAATACATTGTTTATCAGTAAATTAACCAATACAAAAATTCAACATGATTAATAACGTGCTAAAAACTTGACGTTTAATGCCCAATTATATCAGCTGAGACTCAAAATTAAAAACAAAAAGTGGGAAACACTGATAATGTCTCATCTTTGCTAGAGACATAAAACAACAGTTCTAACAATATTGGCAATCTCACCACCCAATTTTATATTAAATGTAAGAGTCTGAAAGAAAAGATCAGAGACAATCAATGAATAGGACTTTCTATAAAGATAGAGAAGATATAGAATTAAAGACTGTCCACACACCGTCGTTATCTTAGCTTTCACCTAAACTAGGTTGATACATCAGGCTCATTCTGAATTCACTAGACAGCCCAACCAGGCCTTGGACTCAAGACAATCCTCCTGCTTTACCTATCTGAGTGTTGGAATCATAGATGTGTGCCACTGTGCCCTGGTTATGTGGTTTTGGGGAATCAAACTTAGGCCCTTGAACTTGCAAAATAATTGCTTTATCTGTTGTGGCACGCTTTCAGCACAACACTCTGTTTTCAGTGACCTGTGCAACAGATAATGTTGGATTTAGTGTAAAATATTCTACTGAAAGCAAGAAGCAAGGAGAAATAGTTCTGTGTGAATAAAGAAATAAGGATAAAAGTGGGTTCACTTTGTGTTACAGTTTATGGTTGCAAGATGCAAGCTTTCTCAAGAGTAATTTGGATATCAAAGCCAAGTGCCACTCACAGGAATGCTAAGAAATTCAAAAGAAATATGTGCCTGCCAAAGCAAGTTACAAAGGCAAATGTTTTTAGAAAAACTGTGAAATCCAAGTGAAACCTAGGGGAGATTGAATAAGTTTGAGTTGTATTCTCAGGAGCCTGGTTTCATAATTGTCTACATAATGGTTTCTCCATTACTATTATGGCTAAACTGTGAAGGGCCTCTAAGACCTTTGTGACCACTGGAGAGATCATGTCAATTTGTGGCAAAAAGGAACCAGCCCGGATTAGAGTGTGAATGATTTGTGCGCCAAACAACAAAGGAAGAGCACCCAGCCAGATGTGGTAGGCCCAATCCGGAACTGAAGCTGTATAAAAGGAAGGAAGAAGAAAGATTGTCAGCTTTTTCCTCTGGGAAGATACTGGACTTGATGGGACTTGGCTTCCTGTTTATGACGTCATGAGGAACAGTCTCCACCTTTGCCTCTGCCATGTACTTCCACTGAGGCCAGCCGCCCCTGAGTGAACCGTTATCTTCTAAAACTGTAAAGTAAAATAAACCTTTCCTACCCTAAATTTGTGGATTTGGGTATTGAGTCACAGCAATGAAAAGCTAATAAGACAACCTTATATATTGAGGATTTGATTTCCAATGCAGAAAAAATTCGGAAGGTGGGGTTCACAGAGATGATTGGATCATGAATCTGCTAGCCTCATTGATCTATTGATGGTACATAGTTGAAGGATTTTTAAGGGGTGGCGTGTGTCTCCTTGGAGGAGGCAGGACACCGATGGCATGCCTTTGAACTGCATGTCTTATCCTCTCTCCCTTCCCTTCCCTCCTCTTTTTTTAATGGCTACTATGCAGTAAGCAGGTTTCCTCTGCTACATTTACTGCCGCAAAGCTTCTGCAACACCAAGGCCTAATACCAATGGAACCAGACTATCATGAACTGAAACCTCTGAAACTGTGAGCCAAAATAAATCCTTTTTCCTCTACCTTGAAATTTGCAAAAATTTTGTCCCAGAGACCTAAAATAGACTAACGTATATACCTTGACCTGTAAATACATTCATTTTTTCTTTAATGTAATAATTCTGGAGAACATTTAGAGAGTAATAAATTGTGATAACAAGTTCAATGATATATTTTCTCAAATGAACTGAGAATAATCATACCTTTCTAAATTTTTGTCTATTAAGTGCCTGCTATCTATGTGAACTCTTTGTGTAATTTATAAGCAAAAACACACCGCTGAGGAGCATAAATAAGAAATAGAGAACTTTAATAGCCACCGTGGGTCTATTGCCCCATACTTTCCTTGACACAAGCTCTTTATCTGAATGAGTGGCCCTAATACTCTATAAACAACATTTATTGGAAATGCTCAACCAAGCAAAGCAGAGATTGTCCTCAAAATACATTATTGTTGGGAGGACATTAGCATCACATAATGTGCGGAGACACCAGTTTTCCTGACTACGCTTAAAAAGCCACTATATGTGCCAATCTCGTAATTTATAAACTAAAATCATGAAGCAAAGGAATTGAGAGGAAAGACATTTATTCCTTCACATGTGATATTATGGCAATTTTGGGGAAACTCTAGTGTTGATAAGTACAATAACTCACTTTTATGTCCTTTCTGCTATGACTTTGGCGACTTAAAGCCAATGTGAGCTGCACTGAATTCCTAAAATGTCTTGTCAAGTTCAGAGGGGAAGGGAAGATATGTTTTACATACAAATGCATGTACACACACATATATATTTACCATATTCACATACTAATTTAATATTAAATATTACTTATAAAAAGCATTTAAATATATAATGTGTGAAATATATCTATATATATGTATATATGTATATATATACATATGTATATGTATATATATATTGCTATATGTTCATAGAATTATTATGTATGTGAATTTATATGCATATATGAATCATCCATAACACTCAGAACTAGAATTCTATGTGAAAACTATATTCTTATATTTGGTCTGTATACAGTATTTGTTCAGATGCTGCTCTTCTTTGGTAATGTTTTGGCATTTCTAACTGATTTCTGAGCCTAGAATATGGTATATTGATGTATCATTAAGCAAACTATAAATTACATTACTTTTAATCACCCCTCATTCCTATTTTGAAAGCATTATGGAGTTTTAATGCTACATGAATTGTACATTGTTTAGAAACATGCTTAAGTTACTAAATTTTTGAATAAAGATTAACCACTGTGGTTTAAAAACCTCATCATTTTTAATGATCACACAATTTTTTCTATCAGAGAGCTACACACAGCATAGTATTAAAATCAGAGAAAATTATCTTTATGATAATAAAGCTTGAGTTAATTAATTACTAGATTTGTACTACAAAGAATTGTAGTGAACTATAAAACATAATATTGAACATTAGTGCAAAATTCTAACTGAAGTGTGACTCTTCAATATAGTAACAAGAATTTTTATGACCTAAATCTGAATTTTTTATATCAACTTCCTAGAAAATTGAATCAAAGGCAAAGAGATTTAGTATTTATTATAACATAAATGAAGAAATGCAGCCTTAAAGAGACCAGTGACTCTGAATCACAAAAACATAATCACCGATTTGGAGTTCTTTGGCAACCAAAGAGTTGGTATTTGTAGAGTGCAGTCGTGACAGTGCTTTCTAATCATAAATCCACACTGAATAGAATTTTTGGTAGTCTCTAAGTCATTTAATTTCTCTCAGCTATAGATTTAATTTTAAAAATTATTGGAAAAGCAAAATTAGCAATAAAAATTAAAATAAGACTAATGATAAAATGCATCATGACATTTCGTAAAAATTGTGTAAAATGAAGTAAGAAAGTTGACTTAAGGACTTGGTGTAATATTTTGCACAGAGGAGTGATTAAAAGATATATTTTTATTATATCTGATTCTACTAATATTGTGAATCCTAGTACCATAAGCACATTTTCAGTAGATTTGATTGTTATTTTCAACCACCAATGTACAGAAGTTCCTTAATCATCAGCTACATATAAATATTCACCAGCATAATGCAAGTCAGAGTCCTCAGGTCTACATTCTGTACACTGAATGTTATGTTTTCTGTGCCTCAGAGGGACAGAAAATGATTGCCTGGGGTCCAGTAGTATAGCTTATGACAAGTTTCTATCTTCTTTTTGAAAGATTTCTTGTATTAAAAACAGCAATATCCAAAACGTGTTTTCAATCAAAATTTCAACTATTTTCTGCCTACACCTAAATGAACTTAAAAAATAAAACATTATCAGTAAAAAAATCATGCACCTATTCTAAACTGTGTTTCATAAAGGCCCTAAACACTATCTGTATCTGAGAAACTTGGTAATATGTTTTCCCTTCAACTCCAAACCAACTAATTCATATCTAGCCTCATGTCTTAAACTTCCAGATCTATATGGATCACTATAAGTTGTAAAGAACTAATGATGCTGTCTCAATTTCATTGTGAAAGTCACAACTACTAATCAAGATCTTCTTTATTTTTCTCACCGTATCTCCTTCTGAGTAACTGACCTGGCTCCAATTAGGTAATCAAAGTGTGTCACTTTTTACTGACAGCCAGTTTTTCATCCTGCACACTGGATCCCACCCACTTGCAACTTATCAAGAATCTTTTCTAGTAATAATCTTTTCTCTTCATGAATTATTAATTTCTTCATCTTTATCATGAGTACAATGATACCATAGTGAACACTCATGAGAAACAAAACAAACTTTAGATTTGGTTGGCCTTTCAAGTTTATAGATTTGCTCTGCAAACTCAACCAAGTGTGAATCAAAATTTGGTAATTTTTTTCCAGAATACTCGCAAAAGCAACACTTAAGTTTGCTATGTGATGAGTACTATGCAAATCGCGTGATGTACAGACTTTGTTTTGGTTTTTACAAATCACATAGAGATGATTTCACATGCACGCAAATTTATTCCATTCTGTATAAGGCACTAGAGCCTCCGCAGGTTTTGATATCCATGAAGAGTGTGAGGAAGGCGTCCTGGAGCCTGTCTCCTGTGTAAACCAAGAGGATATTAAATAAAATAAGCCAGGACTATGAATGTCATTATCTGTACACTCCATTGCAGTTATTTTCCACTTGACTTTTCACAAAAATAAACAAACAAAACTTGTAAGATTCCAACTTTCTGTTCCTCATCCCTTCTGAACTGATTTTGTCCACATGACTATACTGATATTGAACTTTGCAGTCACTAACCTTTATGCATGTTACCATTTACGAAGACTCCGTCTTACCATTACATGACTTGTCGACAGAATTTTTCCATCTGAACCTCCTCTTCCCTCCCGTTTAGAAATCCACTTTCCCTTGACCTTCACAAAAGGACATCCTGTTTAACCTTCTACTCATTTGATGAACCTCCTTAAACTCTCTGTTCAAATATAAATTTTAAATTTGGTTGAATTAGATCAGAGACACTATTCATTGACTCCATTCCTAGATTAACTAATATATAAATCTCCTCTTTTAAGATGGGATCTTTGTTATTTTTATATTTTTGATTTCCAAATGTTTATATCCAATACTGACTTTTTCCTTCATTTCCATGATCATAGTAATATAGAGAACCAAGCAGAATCATATTCATATGTAGAACCTATTTGTGTTATCATTAAACTACCTGCCCATAATATCATACCCAACATGGTCTAAACTACACTCTTCTATTCCTACAAAAAGAAGCAAGCAAATGCATGACCTGTTTCACCCAAGCAACCTCACAAGAAAACGGCAGGTGAGTTTCTGTTTCAAGCTTCCTCCTATAGGTTAACTACCCCCCCGCCCCGCCCCCAAGCCAGGATAATACTTGCAACATAACAACCAAAAGTCATATTTTTGCTGAAGATCTGATAGTTTACGTTAAATAGGATAATAGGAAAAAGGCTTAAGTAAAGAAATAGAAAAAATTCTAGAAAAAAAAACTAATAAAATGATGAATTTGTATGTAAGAATTGCGATGATCTCCTGTTCAAAGTGTATACTATCACATATCTCGTAGGTGTGCTTCACTTGTTCATGCCCTTCAATAGGTATTTTTATTTCATCCAAATTACTAGATTAATTGACACAAATTTTTTGCAATATCCCTGTACTATCTAAGCGATGTTGTAGAGTCAGTAGAAATAGCATATCTATTTTTTATCTTGATAATTTGTATATTTACCCATTTCTTCCTCTCAGTCTAACTAGAGTTTTGTTAATTACATTGATCTCAAAATCAATTTAATGTATCACCTTGTAGGAATAGGGAATTTAAAATAAAGCAACCATTTCATTTATAAAAACATCAAACTTAGGATAGGAATAAATCTGAGAGTTATGTGCAAAATCTGTACAGTCACTTTTATAAAATTGTACAATTTTCAGATATTGCCAAGAATAATTAATCATGCAATTTAAAGCCAGAATAAATGATGAGACCTACCTTTTAAACAGATGAAGATATTATTACAAAAATGTCTATATTTCCCAAATACACTCACAGATTAAATGTGTTCCAACATTGTTAGAGGCAGTATTTTGGTAGAAATGTTCAACCTTTGCCTCAAATGATACGTAAATGTAAAGAGCATAATTACATGAATCAGGGGGTCTGGAAGACTAGCTTAGCAAGCTCAAGTCTCTGAGTTTAATTTTCCAGCAACATATAAACAGGACCTGGTGATGTCCACTTGAAATCCCAGCATTTGGAAGGCTAAGGCAGGAGAATTACTGTGTGTACAAGGCCAGCTAAGGCTCCAAAGTGAGTACAGGATCAGCCTGGATTGTAGAGCAAAACTCTGTTTCAAAAATGTATATTAAACAAAAGAAAACAAGGACTAATGGAACTTATTGTAAAATTTATTAAATGATATACTTCTTAAATCAATATAACTGAAATAGTTGTAGAAAAATAGAATAGAGTGGAAAGTTCAGAAATCACAAATACAACCAGATGATTTTTGAATTATACACAACTACGTTGTGGAGAAAGGATAATCCTTTCAACTACTTGCTAAGATACATACACCAAGAAAGAGAGTATTTTCTGTGCCTCGTACCACTAAAAGTCAACTCAGTTATTGGTAAATATATCGATAAAACCTAAATTGTAAGAGTTTTAGAATAAAATATTTAGATAATATTTATAATTATGAATTGGATGAAGATTCATGATTTAACATTAACCTCAATCCATAAAAGAACACAGAGTGAATTGGACCTTATTGAAAATTAAAAACTTCTCTGAAAAAAAACACATTTTTTGAGATGGGGTCTCTGTCTGAAGTGTAGGTTGGTACTGAGCTCACTTAGCGCAGGCTGGCCTCAAACTCGAGGCCATACTGCTGCCTCAGCCTCCTGAGTGCTGGTATTTCAGGCATATGCCACCGCTTCCAGCTGCTATGTGGTATTGGTGGACAGAACCTGGGGCCTCATAATTCCTAAGCAAGCATTATAATCACTGAGCTATGACCCTATCCCCTGAAAAAAATACATTTTTAGAAGAAAGGAAACCTAAAATACAATTTGTGAGAAATATTTTCAAGTACTACTTATAATAACTAGAATCCAGAATGTATAATAAATAATTCTCAACACATGCAAAGAAAACACACCGATAGTTCCAAGTGTTGAATTTTGATATTCACTTTACCAAGTTTGATGCTGAACCAATTAGAACTTTCCATACTCACAAATGCGGAATTGAAATGACTCATTATGTGCTTTTGCTGGAGGGGGAAGGGAGCATAGGGTCTTACCCTGTAGCCCAGGCTGATGCTGAACTCATTATGGAGCTCAGGCTGGCCTTGGACTCACAGCAATCCTCTTGTCTCAGCCTCCCAAGTGCTCGGATCACAGGTGAATGCCACCACGCCCAGCTTTATGTGGTGCTGGGGAATTGAAATCGGGTACTTAGTGCTTGCTAGGCAAGCACTGTAACTACTGAGCCATCCCTCCAAGCCCTTGTTATGCACTTGTATTCGCACCTCTCTTAAAGCACGTGCATCATTCCAATCCATTAGCGTGTTTGCTTATTTAAGAATTCTTTTAGAAATGTTGAGTGAGCTGAACATAATTTTCACCATTTCTTCTCTTTGGCAACTATCTGACATAAATGTTAAATAACAGATATGAACTTGAACTTATTGTAACTACTATTTGAAACATACAGTAAATAACAATAACACAATAAAAATTACCCAATTATAGATTATATCACTAATGTGTAGGTGAAAGTAGAATTGATATAGATATTGTCTATAGTGTGTAGTTACTTTCAGATATCAGCCACTGTGTTAGGTATAGGTGTTACGGGGAATGAAATAAAGGCATACGGTCAAATTATGTGTATTTATATGTGTATATAGCAATATACATTTACTAATTTTAAGCCAGAACTCATATAAAATAGCAAAGCGGTGTTATTCTCTCTAGAATTTTTTTTAAATTTAATTATTGTGCAAGAAACCATCAGTACAATGTTCTTGAAAAATGTAAACTCGGTCCTATATATTACCAAACTTTATCCCACCTGAGTGAGTCCTCAAAGCAGAATCTAGTTCATTCCAACACCCTATCTTGCCTTCATTTGGAGTTCCAGGGCTTTTCACAGCCTATCTCTGTACATGCCCTTTTGAAATCAGCAGAAACTCTCTGTTCAAATCAACAATATGTGAGTATTAAACTGAATAGAAAAGTGACCCTTGAGAGAGTATTGGTCTTGAAATTGAAAAGTTATCTCAGTTATTATAGAACTCAATGCAATCCATTTCCCATTTCTAGGTCAATAAAGTTATGTCTAAAAAATGTGTAGAGACTGTTCCTCAAATAGACGTTCATATTCAGCCACACTCTGGTGTATTTAAACTGGGTTGAGATTCTAGAAATATATATATAATGGTACACATGAAAAAGAAGTTTTAAATTAGATATATAAATTGGTCATTAAATTTTGAAATGGCTGGATTACAAAGACATGGACAAAAAGCAATTACCTTTCTATTTTTAAACATCAAGAAAACTAACTAAACAAGGAATTCTATTTTTGTATTTTATGTATGATGATATAAAATAGATGGTAAATTTCACTTTTATATATAAAATATGATGTTATTTATATTCATAGTTATGTATATCATTGTGACTATCTGCTTCAAAAACTATCTCAGTATTCTAAACAGCAACTCTGATTCTATTAAGGATTAATGCCCTCTACCTCATTACTTCTAATGTGGTATTTTTACAAAACTCTGAATATTTCAATTTTAAATATTTCACTAATAGAATCAGATAGCATTTCTCCTTTTGTATTTGGGTTATGTAACTTACCATAACATTTTCAAGGTTTATTCATATTTTGGAATATATAAAATTCATTGAGTTTTTTTGACTTACCAAAAACTTATTTATTTTTATAACACCTTTTATTTACCCATTCATCTGTATATTTGAGTTGGTTCCACCTCTGGATATTATCAAAACATTGACATGAACATTTCCTTGTAAGTGTCTTTTTCAGTCCTATTTTTCATCTTGACTTTATGTCTGTGTAAGAAGAACAGTTCTGGGTCCATTAGTAGTTCTTGCCTTTAAGAGAAGCTGTCAACTTATTATTCAGCTGATTGCCTGATTTGACATTTCCAGCAAGAATGTACAAGAATTCAAATATCTCCATTTCCTTACTATTAGTTTAGTTTTTAAATGATAGCTTTCCTAGAAGTTAGGAAGTGACATCTTCTTGGTTTGATTTGCATTTACCTAATGATTAATGGTGCTGAGAGACTTCTGAGTGCTTCTTGACCATTTGTGATGTTTCATTTTCACTGTTGTACTCAGAATCGAGTCCAGTACCCTCCACCAGGGAGCTGCCTTCCTAATTCTTGTTTTTTTTTTTTCCTTTAAATTCACACAGTCTTACTAAGTTAACAAGGCTGAACTCCAACTTGGATTCTCCTAGCTCAATATCTTAAGGACTTGGGTTACAGTTAGTTATAGGTATTCACTACCAAACTGCACATGCGTAGAATGTTGGCTCATTCCTTCTTTTTTCTTGGTTGTTGTTTCAGAGTTACAATTCTTTATATACTATGGAAAATAAGCGTTTGGATATTGTATGAGATGTCTCTTATTCTTTCTGTTATCATTCTCCAGAGTATTTTTATTGCATAGCATATTTAATTTTTAGGAATTCAAATTTATCTACATTTTGTTGCTGCTTCAGATTTTGGTATTCTAGTTAAGAAGGCACTGCTGAGTTTAAGGCCATGAAAATTTGTCCCTGTGCTTTCTTAGAATTTTATAATGTTTGTGCTTAAATTTAGGTCTTTTGTTCCAATTTGGCTTATTTTTTAGGTCTAGTATATCAGGTCAGAATTAAATTTTAATATTTGCATGTAAATATCCATTTTTTTCCTGGCAGTCATCATTTACTGAAAAACCTGCAAGTTCTCACCTCCCTGAATGACTTTATACAAATTGTTGAATGTTAATTGACTGTGTGTATGAGAATTTATTTTTCCTATTTTATACTCTTATTTGCTTATATACATATAAAATACAGCTATTTTTTGGAAGCTGACTTTATAACCTTAACTTTGCAGAATTTTTTAGCTCTAACAGTACTTCATTTTTTTTTCAAGGTTTAATGTGTATATAAATACTATCAAAAGAAGGGTAATTTTATTTTCTTTAAAAATTTAATTTAATTGTCATTTATTTGGATTTCTTACGTAACCATTCTAGCAAAAACATTCAATACTTTGATAAATAAAATAAAGAGTCAGGCGGTCTTATCGTCATCCTTATTGTAGATCAAAATCTTTCATGCCCTTATGACTGAGTACAACATAGATTTTGCATTTCTCCAATGGGCTATTTATTACGTTGAGAACATGTTTCTCCAGTTCTAGGTTTTTTGTTTTTATTTATAATGAAAGTGAGTTGAACTTTTTCTAGTGGTTCTTTCTGCATTAAGATAATTGTGTTTTCTCTTTACTCTGTTACGTTTTTATAACATATTGAATGATCCTTGTCTTCACTGTAAAAATTTCACAGGATTATGAACTATTAGATCTTTGCAGTTTACTAGCATTTTATTTTCAGTATGTGTGTCTACAGTGATATATAGTGATGTCATTTTCTTTATTAAAGTAAAAATCTGTGGCTGCAGTTTCAAGATAGTGCTGGCCTTGTAATGAGTTGTGTTTCTTACATACGCATTTTAGAAATGTCTAAGAAGGGTGAAAGACTCTGACTAGTGAAGAATCTTCAAGTGTTCTAGTTCTTTCTTTGTTCAGAAGTGATTTGGTTGCTTTTTCAATTTATTTCTTCTAGTAAACTATGGCAAGTCTAGTTAATTTTTAAATTTTTATTATATGACTTTCTGACATTTGTTTTTCGTACTTTGATCATTTTATCTAGGTTGTGGAATTTGTTGACATACAGTTGTTGACAGTATTTCTTCTTAAAAATTGTACTTTTTGTAAGGTCCGTAAAATAAACACGGACTCATGTTTGACATCAGTATTTTTTTTCACTTTATTTGAAATTCATCCATCTAGTCAGATGTTATTTTTAATCAACTTTCATTTCTGTGATTTTGTGTTTCAATTCTCTATCCATCCGTGTGCTCCCTCATTGCTCTGTGTCCTTGCTTCCTCTGGACTACCTTGTGCCGCTCCTTACCTCAGTTCTCATGCTACACAGCTGGGCTGCGGGCATTGCTTGCTGACGCGAGGGCGCTTTCCCAGAGCGCTCTGTTCACATCACCAAAACCTTTTTGCAGGCTGTGCCTGCGTTTTCATGGGACTGGAGGTCTTTTGATTGCTATTAGATTTCTTGTTTAACCTATTGATTAAGTGTGGGTGGTTCAATTTCCATAAGTCTGAAAAGTTTTCAGTTTTCCTTTTGAAAAATATAAGTTTTACTACATGAGTCTTCTAAAACTTGTTAAGACATTATTGTTTAATTGGATGATCTGCCCCAGAGAGTGTCCAATGAACACTTAGTATAAGTTAAATTTTGCTTAAGTTAAAAAGTAGTGATGTTAGTTAAGTCCTCTGTTTTATTCTTTATTTATTTTTGAGACAGGTTTTCTTTCTCTAGTCCAAGCTCATCCTGAAATCAGTATGTAGCACAGGCTCGCCTTGGACTCAGAGCAATCCTCCTGCCTCAGCCTCTTGACTGCATGAACCACCACATCCAGCTATTCTCTGATGCGGGAAATTCGCCCTGGGGCCTTGGGCTCCCCAGGCAAACGCTCCAGTTACTGAGATACACCCCCAGCACATCATGCCTATGCCTATATGTCTTTATTTATTATCTCTGGTTATTCTCTAAATTCTGTTAATATTAGACAAAATTATGTTGCAAATTTATTTTTTGTGAATAGAAAAATGGAAACGCAAAGTCAGTCTGGACTCTGCAGACATACAGCACGTGAATTGGGCAACTGCTTGTTTGAATAAATAACCTACAAACTTAAAATAATAAAATGTCAAAGCTGCTGATTTCGTCCAATTTTCAAAACTAATTCATCTTTATTGCCACAGTGATTATCGTTGGTTTTACATAAACACTTTTACATCATTTTACAGAATAAAAGCAAACATCACAGAAGATATACAATCATTTGCTTTGCTAACTATTATAAATTAGTAATTTGAGACACACATTAAAGCATTCAAATTTTAAAATAAAAAGAAAATTCCAAAAAAGTTTGGTATGACCAACTTATTCACAGAAGTTTTTGTACTATAGTAACAAATTATTTATTTGAAAATAATATTTTTCTTTTTTCTTTACTACAAGCAGCATCTTTTAAAGGTCAATTCCCCTTTGTAAGTGACAATGAAGTGCTGACTTTTTGGGACGATCAATCTTCTGAGCCCCAAGACAAGAAAAGAAAAGACGAAATGTGTTTCTAATTCCTACCATTGAACTTCGTCATGCTTTAGTTGGAGCGCCATTTAGGTACAGGGTGTAGATTTTTGTGTGTATTTTTAATATAGTTTCCAAAGAAAACAAAAATGAGAGTACCAAGGATATATGCAAAGTAAAGGAGATAGGTAGTATATTAGAAGTAGACTCAATAATAAGAAACGAAACAATTTATGACCAAAAAACTTATATTTCAATCAGTTACAATAGAAGAACGCTAAAATATCAGTAATTTAACATAAATTATTAAATCCTCTAACATTACTTAATCAAATACTACTGAAATTTTCATATACCTTTGGAATATTTCTGTACATTATTTCCAGATAATTCTCTTTGAGAGTAACATACAACTTTATGTATAATTAATAAACTGTTATAGTTTTAATGAATGCTAATTTATTTAAAGCCTATGGAGCAAAGTGATCTAATGAAGTAAATAATTATACAGCAGCATTTATTTACACAATAACTTTCTTATTTTTAAATCTCATTGCTATGAGAAATACGTTGGAATAGAAAAGTAATATTACTTGAACTAATAAAATTAATGACATGTAAATTAATGCTTATTTTGAATATTGTTAATAGGAAGAAGCATATTAGGTAGCAGATTGGATGGGTAAATTATCCCACTTTTATATGGGGCATTAGTGTACTGGTTACTTTCTCTTAATACTCATTTCAATCCCCGGCTTTATCAACTTTTAATCATATCCTAAGATATTATGTTTCTTATATCCACATAACTTAGAATTCTCATTTAAATCCTGTGATGAAAAATGTATGTGTAATATTTCAAGGCAAAAAGTAAGGGGAAAACCAATGTTCTGTGCTGGGGGCACCGCAGAGCCTCAGACACATGTTCAGAGTGAACACAGAATAGTGAGCAGACATTTTCTGTCAGTTAATATGCAACTTAGAAATAGTTGGGGTACCCTGTTATTAAAGAACTTAACTTGTCTCCAAAACTAGAAGAAGTGCTTATTTTTCTGTACACACATTCATCTTCCATTTTTTAAAAAATATTGTCAAAGTGTTCCTGCAGAAATACAGAATACCAGCCTTTGGTTTTAAAATATAATCGTGCATTTACTAAAATTAGTTACCTAAATCTCTATACATTAATTCGGAGAAGGCATTATATAATATCATTAAGCGAAAACATGCTACAATGATATACATTTGTTTATTTTGTAAAACCACAAAATCTGTTCAGATAAATTCCATTCACACAAGTCTTTATATTATTAAAAGTTTATATAAGCATGGGTAGAATGAGACCGTAGATGAACAAAAATAAAATCTTTATTATTCTAATGACATGATTAAATAAAGCATTCATTTTTATTTTAATAGTCATCTTTAAGAGAAAATATTAGCATTATCATTCAATTTTAGAAGAATTAGAGTTATTAATAAAATATGCTATTTTCATTGCGTGGCAGTACAATCAGTAGTGTCTGAAGGCCTTTGCTCGCTTCGCTGTCTAACATTCACTCTCTTCTTTTCCGTCCTTAGTTCCGTGCTTGCCAATATACAGAGCACATGTACGGTAAGGGAAACAGACTCCAGTGTTGACTTTAGAATTAGGCCTTCTATTGCTAGACTTAGGGTGCTATAAATTACCAGCTCCAACACCTGAGATGTGTAAATGGCATTTAGGTCTGAACAGCCTCTTCTTCAAGTGTTTTTGGGAAACATATTTTATTTTTCTATTATATATATATATATATATATATATATATATATATATATATATGAATACTTATTGATTCTATAAGTTCTAAGCATGATTTTTTAGTGATTTTGAGAAAATGAGTTTTGATGATAGTTGAAATCATTGGACACAGCTCACAAATTTACCCTCTCTCTAGAGTATAAAACCATTGAAGGAATAATTTTGCACATGTTTAGAACCAATATAAGATTTTCCTTGTGCTCACACACACAAAAAAAATTTCCTAAGCACCATGGATTAGGCTTGGATAAATTACCAAGGCAATATATTTCATGTTTTTAGGGTGGAAATTTTTTTCAATAGAGAGTAGTATTTTGTTTGTTTCTCTGGCAATGATTTACTCATAGTATTTGCCATTTAGGCATGTACCTTGGAAGATAGGTATAAAGTATAAAATATTCAGGATTTTGAATTTATTGACTGCTTGTTTACAATAGCCAAATACTGACTGAGTACAAACAACTAAATAATTTGATTGTAATTCTAAACACTCTTCTAAAATAGATTTTTAGTTTCATAATGTCAAATGTTAGTGAAAATGGGAAGAAATAAAGTCCCATTGTAATAGAGGGAATATATATATATATTCCCTCTATTACAAGTGTATAGATATAGATATGTATGTATGTATAGTGGTTTCAGGGTTTGAACTCAGTTAAACAATGTATCAAATTAAGTGTGTTCATCTCACACAACCCAAGAACAATCTCTGAGTTTATTTTATTCTAGAGAAAGTTTCATACAGAATTTCCCATAACAACAAGTATGTAGATACGATTATTTTTACAATGGTCATTTTAGGTCACATTATTTATAGAGGCCATCTAGATTTCTAATGGACAGATCTAGTGTAATAGGTTTATATATACCCTAAAGTTGAAATAACTAACTAGCTGTTTACAGCAGGTTGTGTAGGTTCTAAAAATATAGCCAAGTAAGAACATGGAAGAAAATATTCAATATATAGTTGTTTAATTTTTGTAAGTATTTATCAATTCCTATAAATTTGCAGTATATGCATGCAAAACAATAAATATTTAAAAAGCTAAGTGCAAACTCAAAAGTGTATTTTAATCAGCCCAGAGGTGTACAGGGTGAGAGAGAAATGTAAGAATAATGAAACTAAAAAGCGTGTTTTGCCTGAATACTGATAGTACTATGGCAGGAAGTGAGAAATATGACTTATTCAAATATCATCCTAGTACAAAAATAAACAAATGTAAATAGTAGCATATCTTGAGTGTCACATATATGAACAAAATTTATTTTTGTTTCAAAATGGGTGCTTACTTCTTCCATTGTGCTGCACTGTCCTTAGAGCAAATTTTCTTTACTTGAAAAGATAAAATGATAAGAAATAAAGCATAAAATTTGCATTAAATCTAGCTGAATCTTCTCACAAGTTATATAATGGTGTATCAATATCTAATAAAGAGTAGAATCAAAGTTAATAATCATAAAGGCCACTGATCATAGCCAAAGTGTTTAAAATTAGCGTTTTAGTGTTAGTGATGAAAATGTACTTTGTAGAGATTTATTATCAAGATTTATAATTTATAAATTTAATACATTTAATTTATTTTAATTTAATTTTAATGGTATTAGTGACAACAACGTTTGACCAGCCAGAGTTCAAACACAAAGAAGCCTATGAGTTACTGTCTCCAATCAGAGAAGAATTTGTCAGCATTAGTCGACAAAGCCTCAATTTATTGGGAGGCATTTTCATTTTCCCTTATTTTAGATTGAATATGGATTGGCACTAATCAGTTCTGTTTCTCAAGCTTCCAAAAAAATAACCTCAGGACATAAGGTGTGACAAGCATGACATGTGTCATGAAGAAAGGTGATGTAGGGTGTTAAATGCACAATACAGTCTCTAAGGTGTTACCGAAGGGAACGGACAGCCAAAGAGTTCACGCTGGAAGAGAATTAGAATAAAACGACTATGTGTGAGAGAAGGAATGAAGACATATAAGAAATGCTTAGGACATCTGCCTTTTAATTTTACAAATAAAAAATTGCTGGTTTATTAAATTTGTACTTCGAGTACAACATACACTAATAAATTTACACACCCACACAGCTTTTTGAGTTATGGTTGGTATTTCACAAAATTGTAAACCAGTATGCTAAAAATTAATATCTTAAACCCACTGAACTCAACTATCCAAGAGTACTCTGAACTATTTGTAAATATTGTGGTTTTAATATTTTTCTGTTTTCAATTCTTCAATTTTTTTCAAAATATTTTATGGTTGTCTGAGTTGAAGTCATGAATTTCACAATTAAAACATAGTCAATTTTACATGTACTTAAGTATGAAGGACTATTTTATGTGCAATGACAAATTAATTTTGTTGTTGTTGTTGACACAGAGTCTTGCTCTCTAGTCCAGGCTGGTGCTAAACTCACTATGAAATCTAGGCTGGCCTTGGACTCATGGCATTCCTTCTGCCTTAGCCTCCCAAGTTCCGGAATGACAAGTGTGCAGCACCATGCCCTGCTTACGTGGTACTGTGGAATCGAACTCAGGGCCTTGTGCTTGTTTGACAAGTGCTTTATCTGCTGTGCTACTCCTCCAGCTCCAGACAATTTAAATTATATCCCTCATCTCATTTTATAACAGTTTAAAGCCAACGTATAGAAAAACAAGTGTTCTCTACACCTTATATCAACTCAATAACACTCAATTGTATTATTATTTCTAATAATAATTTCAAATTCGGGGGATTTGTTGTACACATAGTTATTCTATAATTAATAACAATTATATCCTTCCTATCCATAAATTATGGCTCCTTATTTTTTTTAATACCAGGTATCCATTACTGAATTAAAACATAACAAAAATTAACTCAACAAAGCAACATTTTATTCCGGTATAGAACACTTCAAATTCTGTAGAGCTTAGTGGATGTGTAATTCCTTTCAGTGATCTGAACTACTGAGTGATACGGCTCAGTCTTCTCTGAGAAGTGCAATCTGTCGTCGTGTAACAACACCTGTCAAATAGAAGTACTGATAGTAAGCACTGCGTTTTCTTTAGTCTCTAATTCACAGAGAAATTTTTTATCTTGAAGTATGATATGTTAGAGAAATAATTGCTCCTTCTCTAGAAGACATAAAAATTGTTACCAAATTTCTAGCACTGAAAGAGATCTTTATCTATTGAAGTAGCTGAATTCATCCTGGAGTTGTCTTTTTTATATATCTGCGATTGAGACTGTGGCCACCCGCTCTTAAAACGCCCTTTGCAACCTTTGTTATCAAGTTTATGATGATTATGAGAACTAAGCTGTGGAAGGAACCCTTCCGTTTTAATTCTCTAAAAGTATTTTGTAAGAATGATGTAATATCTTTCTTAAGTAACATGCCATGAAATCGTTTCTATATGAATTTAATCATAAATATGTTTTGCTATATTTAAATTTACTCAACGATTATATAATACTTCACGTTGTGTAAATTCACTTATTTTATGAAAATATTAAAACTATTCTCTTTTAAAAGCCTTAGATTCTGTATCAATGCCCCTTTTTAAATGTATGACATTAGCTGATTGTGCTTTTATTCATTTTTACATATTCCTTGAGCATTTAAAATTGCATTATATTATTCAAGTCACTAACTTCTTTGATTCTCTCTACTGTATCACTCCCTGATCTTCTTGTCATTGTCTTGTCGCAGCATTGATAGATATAATTTGTTGTCCCAAGATTTCTTAGAAATTTTCCTTGGCGATGTATCATCAGACAAGAATACGCTCATTCTGATTAGGAAAATATTCTTCCTAAGAACTAGCCGTTTTTTATAAATGTTCCTCTTGAGCCACACTATTATATTTGATGATGACTTCCACTGCTTAATATGAACATAGTTACAAAATTATGTCTTGAGTATGATTACAATGTTAGTTTAAATAAATTCCATATAGGCAGGCTAAAAAACAGCTGTACATCCTATATATAATCATGATGTATCATCAACTGGAAACTTAAAATTAGTATATTAATACCAAATAAATTACATAGATAGATAGATAGATATGCTCTTTTTCCTCATTTATATTGTTCTAATGTCTATCCCCAGATGCTCCAATTATTACACCCTTCTATTTTCTGCCTGAATACACAAGTGATAGTCATTCTCAGTTCACCTTTATTTCTAGCTGCACTACTTTAATTTCTCAAGCTAAAATATACGGACTTTGTGGAGATGGGAAGGGGTTCAAGTGATGGGAGCCAGGAGAGCAGGAGGAAAAGGGGTAGTAAAAGTGATTACAATGCAGGATTTTCCAAGTTCACTATAGTTATTATGAACTACAAACATATGCTAGTGAACGTGGTAGTTACCGGAAAAAGGGTAGAATATTACCTGAATCCTAGAATCCTATAAATACCTCATTTTTAAATCCTCCTCACTACCACAAGAAAGCCAGATATTTTCTGAAGTAATTTAAGTTTTGATCATCAGTAATTGATCCTAGCTGATTGATTCAAGTTCAAGTTAAAAATATATCCAAAGTATAATTATTAAGTAAAGCTTGCTATACCTTGATATTCTAGGGCTTTTGTAGGTGAGGAAGTAAACTGGCTTCCAGATTTTTTATAAGAAAAGAGTAAAATGATACATATAGGATTTATTAGACAATCTTCCCCACTCTCCCTTTCAAGTTCTGTGTTCTACATTTTATATTTAGGTTTCTGAAAATCTGTTAAACTATTATTGATTCTCTTGTCTGTTTTTTTTTTTCTTTACTCACACATATTTCTATATTCTAGATTTTTGGCTACATCATATTTTACAGTGATACTTTTCCAATGTGCTCTGGAGTGTCAGGCTGAAGGGCCTGTGCAAACTATCTTACCTGACATAATTTAAAGTGAAAACCTTTAACATTCTTCTAACTAGTTAAGGTGTAATTGAATTATAGTCAGCATCTCTTTTATACATAAAATATTGAGCCCATAAAATAGTTTCTATACATTCTTTTGTGGTCTAAATATTTATTAAAATTCTGCATTGAACGACAACTGACATTGTGCTAAAAGAAAAAGACACTTTTTGAGTTTGTGATTCTTATGTGTACATCAATATCTAACTAGTGCATATGTTTTATGAATTTTCTAGCCTGAAATAAAGTGTCTTCTTCTGATATATTGAAAGTAAAAATGATCGAGTACCAATCAGTAAACTTTTTGTATCTACTGTTCTATCATGCATGGGACAGCTCAATTAAGGGATTGAGAATTTCAGAAGAAAATCTATAAACAATTAGTAATAATAAGACAGTTATGCAAAATACTACAGTTATAAATCATGTTCAAAATTTGGGGACTATAAAGACAATAGAAGGTTGGCAATATTCCTACTTTCTATCCAGGAGTAAAATCAGCCATTGCTCCATCTGGAGTATTTAGCAAAATGTATTTTCAAGAGTTTGATAAAGACAGCATGGGAAAAAAGAAAATAGAAAATAGGGCAGAATCATAAAGCAAAAGCAAATGTCAAAATGACAAGATATTTATGTACCACAAACCCCACAGAGGAAAAAGGTCATATCTTAATAAATCTTCTTTTACTGCACCACATATCTTTGTAGAGCTGGCATTGCTAGGCTAGGCCAGGAACAGAGAAAGCACTTCTAAATCTGTGGTGTAATTGCAGTTGCTCAATGCACATCTCTTTGTTTCAAAATATATATTCAATGATATTAAATTGACAATGCCATTATTATCAATTACTGTGATATTAAATGGTCTAATATAATCATTTATACTCTTTTACTAATAGGCACTCCTTGTGAAGTAGTTTAATGAAGGTGAGTTAAGACTTGGTTCTCATTTTCAACCTAGAATTAATTACTGTCTGTTAATATCACAAGTATTGTGTCTTAAAGGTATCTTCGAGGTAAACTTACTTGATTTCCAAAACAAAATGCAACCTTATACTACAAAAGAGCATTTGAAACAAAAACCTGCAAGTAATGCATTCTAAAAGTTAAAAAATGGATTCTTCAAAAGTGTTTTAACAGTCCATCACTTCTAGTCTACAATATCAAATTAAACACTAACCTGACAGGTAAAATTCAGTGACAAGTTTATTCCTACGTCTCAGTTTCTCATAATCTTTAAAATTAATGTTACAATTAACTGTCATCCACAGCTAACAAAAAAGTCGGCCATATTATTAGATATTTAGTTATATTATTTAATCATTATTGTGTTCAGTTAAGATAATCCCATAACATTACTACACGATAAGACATAATTTATGAAAATGAACCCTCCTCACAGTGCACATAATAATTGGAAACAATATATCGTATACATTTATGTGGCAAGAAATGTTAGAAGTGCTTTAACATTTATTTTCTCCCTTTTTGAAAATCAATGCCCTTCAGTGAATAAAATCCTAGAAATGTCTGTGAATGTAGCACTTAATGGGAAAAAGATTATGTAGTACATGGTAATACATAATATACAATATTATGTAATATAAAAATCCTATTTTAATTCATATAAGATAAACATTCTGAGACCTCCAATTACTTTTTATTGCTAATAAGCATAGGGCTTTCTTTATTATTCTTAGTAAAACAAACAATTAAAGGAAGTGGTGGAAACAAAGTTGTGCTTACTCCCTTGATGGAAAAGCAACCTGTGTTCCAGTGCCATCCGTGAAATGCCTCAGTAGTAACAATTAGCAGTCTATCTAAGAAGATGTCTTATTGCAAACCAATGCTGCTGGTTAGTTTCAAAGAGCGAAGTGTCATGCTTTGAGAATAATCTGATTCTCTAAATCATAATGGCTTTAAGTCAACCAAAGTGTACCCCTTTTGTCTTCAGCTACTACGTGCAGGTTTTTCATCCTCTTCTTCCTACCAACCAAGACGATTCCAGGATATTTTCTAAACACACTATTCTCATTACCTGAACCCTACGTCCCTACAGCCTGCCCCATCCCTTTATCGTGAATACACAGACATTGCTCTTGCTCCACTAAAACTGTTCTCTTTACAACTTCTCATACATGGGAGCCCCCTTATTCACTTATACTTCATATTTATATAAAAAAAGACCAGCAGTGATAACTAGTTTCACTTAATTAACCAATCTTGGAACCTTAGCATGTGTAGAATTTACAGAAACGACTTTCACAAGATGTCTACCTCCTAATCCCTGGTAGTTTTAAATGTGTTACCTTACATGGACAAAGTGACCTTTGCAAATAAGAGTCAGAGAACTTGCAGTGGTGATTTTATCCATTTGAGTACAATCTAATCACATCAGACTTAAAAAGTGGAGAACATTTTCCAGGTAGGCTTAGAAGAAGTGAACACAGGAAAATCCTCAGAGAGATGGGATGTTGTTGGTTTTGTGACAGAGGCAGGGGACCGTCACCTCAAAAACCTGCACATTCTCCAGATACTGAGAAAGTAAAGCAACGAATTTGTTTTTACAACATAAAAAGAAACACAGTCCTGCAGGCACACTCATTTTAGGTAAGCGAGGCCCATTCCAGTTTTCTGATCAGAAAAAAACATAAAAATAAAATTTTATTGTTCTGTGTTACTAAATCTGTGCTAAGTTGTCACACTATATAGTATTCAACTAATACAGTGGATATGTATTTATGCTTACATATAGATGCATCATATAAATGCATAGAGAAGTTTAAGAGAAATAGTTAAATGATGGCCCCCATCTTCTTCCTATTTCTAGTTATTTGTGAGAGGCAAAGTCACGAAGACCCATGGTGTAGATAAGGGAGCAAGCTATGTCATTAACATTTCTCCTTTCAATGATCAATTCTAAAATGTTCCTTTAAAATAATATTATTTGGGGATGATAGTTTCTGCCTGTTAACTAAATTTAAAAACACACAGTTGTAGAGGACCGAGCAGTTGAGGTCGATGTAACAGAAAATCGATTTGCAAAACTGTTGCACGGATCTTTTCTACCCATTCTCTCATCTTTTTTTCTCTTTTTCTCCTATTTTCACACTTCTTAGTGTGGAGTGGTGATTTTTGGCTCCAGAGTGAAAATAGTGCCAAAAACACTTAATGAACTATCGGTATAGAGGAGAACAACACTTACAACATTATGATGCCTGAATTACAGGTTACAATGAGAGTCGAGGGAGTTGCTCTCCTGTCTGATGGATACTGCCTATTGTGGGAGTGCTAATTATGAATAACGTTATGTACTACATGTTACCTTCCATGAAAGGTTCTCATTTATATGCATTTTGATATCTTGTTTTAATTAAAATTGTTTCTTTGACTTTTGTGAAAATGATCTCGGTGTTGGCAAATATGTGACTTACTACTTGTATTAGCATAAATTTTAAATGGAATAGTCACCACTAATTAAATATCTATGCAGAAATAACAAAATAATTGAGCTTTTTTGCATGTTGCTGCAAAATTGTACTTCTGAAAGATGTTACGATTTTCCAGGAGTTGAACCCACCTCCTTCCAGAGAAAGGAAGATCTCTCTGCAGTCTTAGCACTTCTTTCTTGCATAATTGGTGTCTGCAAATTTTGAATAAGTAGGTCTTATTTATTCAGCACTGAGCATGGAATACTCTTATTCTTTCATCTTTTCTACATTAACCTGGAAAAGACTCTGTTCTAACTCTACGTGTAAGATAAGCTCCCACAGGACTGTTGCTCCCCCTTCCACTTGACTTAAAATTCTGAATATGAGTTTTTATACCTAGCTTTGTTTGAGTATTAGAAGACCTTTCTTTTTGTTAAGTAGATCATAATTTTTTAATAAGTGTGTTTAGAGCATTGTAGTCTTTAAAAAAATACCTGTGGTTATGCGTCTAGAAACCTGATTATTTCATTAAGCATATACATTAAATGACTGTAAAAATAGCTAATCCAGTTTTTCTTTATGTTTAAATTAATATTCTTGTTTAAAACTGATTTAATATGAAGCAATTAAAGGACCAGAGTTTTTATTCATATTACTGTTTTCTTTTTAAAAGTGTTACGTAAATGTCAGATTCCCACCTAAGAAGAAATAATTTAAAAATAATATTTATACATATATACCATGTACTGCAGCATATAAGATACATTCATATATGCATACATGGAACTTCTTCAGGTCTGCAATAACATAGTCAATTGTCAATGGAAATTATCATGATGTGGTTTTATTTATTTAACTAGAGTAAATAGGACAGAACAAATAATTCTAAATGGAGATAAAGAGGAAGAGAGGAAAAGGAATAGGTTTTATCACCTTTGGCAAAAGTGACTAACAACCCAGCTGTGGTGGTGCATCACAATAATTCCAACACTCGGGAAACTGAGGCAGGATGATTGCAAATTCAAGGCCAGTCCTGACAACACAGTCAGATCCTGTCTCAAAAAAAGCAAGCAACCAAAGGAATAATAATCAATACAGTAGATGTTTAACATTGTTAAAATTGTACTAACACTATGAATAACATTGACATTTAATAAACACATTTACCCAGAATTTTCTTAAATGTATACTATTGAATCATGTATTCTAAAGTGCAAAATTTGTTTCTCTCAGGAAAAGAGTTATAAGTACATTCCAATAATAAACATCAGGATTAAATGACTAAAAATATGAAGCACACAGAATATGAAATATGAGTCAAAACATGGGATGTGGCCGGGAAGCAGGAAGGCTAGAATGACATTGTGTGCAACTGAAATAACAGTGGAAGGCTCAAATAGGATGACTGTGTGCTGTAGTAACCACAATAATGTAAATGAATGGAATTTGCAAAGCTGATCTGTCTTTTGGAAACACACTCTTCAGAAATGCAGAGGTCAAACTTAGCTATGTAGTCAAAGAAAATGGAGAAATAAAGATGGGAGAGGAAGGGAGTGGAGGTAGATTCAGAGAGTTGTTCCGTGGCACGGAAGTTTCTCTTGGACATATCAAGGTTGAAATGAGGGTGGTGCACATTAGAGAGATGCCGAGAAAGAGAGAAAAACATAAAGATCCAAGCAATACCCAAAGCCAGTAAGCCTAAATAGGACAATGATGAATAAATAGAAGACTATTTCTAGCAAGAAAAAACAAAATCAGAAGAAACAGAAGAAGACACTAGGAAGAGCCAGGCATGATGGCGCGAGCTTGGAATCCCGGCACTTAGGAGACTGGGACAAGAGGATGTCTTCTAAATTCAAGGACATCTTGAGCTACATTCTGAGTTCATGACCAGTGTGGAGAAAGTAGAAAGAGTAAGAAATAGAGATAAAGAATTTTTTCACAGAAATAAAGCCAGAAGAAATTTCTACAAAATGTTCACAGTATAGAGTCCACAGTATCAAAAGAGATAGATTATAGCTCATATTTACTATTAAATTTTTAAAATATTAGACATAAGTGAGACTACAAGGGCAAATTAAATGGAAAGATTAAAGGGGAAACTATATCACAGAAAGTCAAGAAAATACAAAGTTCATTTTAAAAAGTCCTTTAAGGCATATAAAATTTTTCTCAATTAAAAAAAAAGAAACAGATGGAAGCAAGATTAGGAGTGAATGGCATAAAGAAAATTCAACTGGAGAAATTTTAATAAAAATATTATCAGTAAGCTCTTCGAAGATAGCACATTTCTAGTTTATAGATTTTTTTTGTAAAACTTTTTAACTTTTAAATTATTTTCAGACTAAGAAATCCTGTAATAATTTATTTACTGCTGAGATGAGCTGGAAACATAACAAATGCGACTAAATAAGATTTAATTTTTTTTCAATGTCAACGGGAACTACTTGTCCTGCCAAACCAGTTATTAGTGCCCAAATAGCAAATGCTGAACACATATACTTATCTTGTTTGGTCATTCTAAGTAATTGATAATAATTATAAAATCTCACTGGATTATTGGCTGTCCTTGACAATGTATCTAAACGTACTGCCTAAGGGATAAAATTGAGAAATAGAGTACTTAAACACAAGCTCGACATAGATAAATAGAGATTCATTTCAAGTGCGTATTTTGTCTTTGTACAATATTGAGTAATGTATATGAATGTATTATATTATCTCTGGGAAATATGATGGTTAAATTAATATCAGTATATTTATTAATATTTATCATCTTTAATATTCAAAACACTAAATAACTCTAAGAATTTGTTCTAAATGTTCCTAGTAAATGTAGCCATCAGTGGTACTTCATTCACTGAGAAAGATTGTGCCAGATTTAGTGGACTTTTCAGAGAAGTAGAGATTGAGGCATTCTACAGCAAGTATCTCTGAAATTACTGCCATCTATGAATAGACACAACATAACTGAATATTAAAATGTTTTTCTATTTTGACTAGGATTAGTGTTTTGATGGTTTCTCTATTTTTTGTTATTAAATACATTTTTTTCAGATAGCTTAGCATAGAGAAATGGTAATTGATAGAAAAATGATTTAAATTTACTGTAACAAAAAACAAGCATATGCTTGGGGCTAGAGCAATGGCACAGTGATTAAATCACTTTCCTTGCAAGCACAAGGCTCTGAGTTCAATTTTTCAGCACCCTCATAAAGTTGGGCGTGGTGGCACAGGTCTGTAATCCTAGCACTCAGGAAGCTGAAGCCGGAGGATTGCCAGCAGTCCAAGGCCAGCCTGGGCTCCATAGTGAGTTCAGAACCCACCTGAGCTACAGAGTAAGACCATGTCTCAATAATAATAATAATAATAATAATAATAATAATAATAATAAATCAACTATCTATATTACAATTAAACTTTACATGAAAATATTAAGATTTACTGAGGATAGGGAATATACAAATTTACAGATGTTTTTATACCATTTCATGATAATTATTATTGCACAAACAGCTCTTGGTTCAGTTCTAACACCACTACAATAGTGTTCTGAAAAACTGACAGAGCATTGAATAATATATTTTACTTAATAACTCAATTAAAGTGAAGACCTATTTTAAAAGCCAATTGAACAGTTTCCTTTCCCTTGTAGCCAAGACTACATCCTCTCAAGGATCATCTCACGGAGCCCCAAAACCATAAAATATTGTTCAAATTAAAGTCAGAGCTCCACTTAGACTTTGTCCATATCGGCCTGGAGGACAATAGTTTCCCTGTGGGTTTTATTGATCTACATTGCATTATTTATCTCAGACTAATTTAGCTTTTGTAATTTATATTTTAATATACTTTGAACACTGTGGGACCAACAAAATCACACAGAGAAGATTAAACATGGTGAACAAACAATGGAGAGGGGCCTGCTGTGTCAGCTTCTCCAGCGGGAGGACGAGCTTGTGGGGAAGTTCTAAGAGGACGGAATGTATTGACAATCTGATAAAATTTTGACAACTTTCAATTTCTACTTCTCATCATTTGCAGACATCGATTTTCCTAAAATCTGAATGACTTATGTGGAAACAAGTTTGGAGGATATGGTAGAAGAAGCACATGAGACAAAAATGACAACCTATCACTTCTAATTTCATCCCATTTAAAATGAATCTACATAATGTTTTCCGAAAGTTGTATTCGTCCATGTTTCTTGCACTCTTTTCAGGCTCATTGCCTTAGCAATATTGTTGCAAGTTAAACGGTCAAAGGCAAGCAAAAAGGAATAAATTTTCAGAGCAAAATCTTAGGTACTTCCAGGTGGCTTTATAGGCTTCCAGTGTTCACTGTCCCCTGCTCCAGCTCAGTGATCATCTGAGGGCAAAGTGGAGCCGCAAGCTTCTTGTGTCTGCAGGTATGTTGGAGCAAGAGAAGTACTTTAGGAAGGGATTTTTCAAACCTCTGCCCTAAGGGCTTCCACACAATCTCTCCTTACATGTACATGCATGTTCTCTCTCTCTCTCTCTCTCTCTCTCTCTCTCTCTCTCTCTCTCTCTCTCTCTCTCTCTCTCTCTCTCCTCCAGTAGTGAGTTTCATTTTCTCTGAGTAGGCACTGAGTTTCTAAGAGATCTGCCTCACACTTTGTGTCTTGACAGGTCTTCTTATCTCTGTCTCAGAAATGTTATAAACGTCCTCAGGCTCTCTGACATTCTTGCTTCTTTAGCACTGTTTTTTTTTTCCTTTCTTCTCTTTCTCTCTTCCTTCTCTTTCTCTACTTCTGTTCCTATTTCTTCTTTCCCTCTTTCTGAATCTAGAGCCTTTGCGGTGAACTGCATCTCCAGAACTTACTCCTTTTCTTGGAGACAAAGGGTCACTGTCACTAAACCACCCAAGAAGCCCAACACTTGTGATGCTCTCGCCCCAGCCAGCTACAGTGCTGGGGATACAGGTATGTGCTGTACCACCTCTACAGTTTTCTTACTCCATCTGTGATTTCATTCTTTAATATTGTAGGGCATAATAAAGAAAATCCATCTTTATTCGGAGTAAAAACATAACCCAAAAGGAAAAATAGTTATTTCTTTTTATAGAAGTTACTAATTAATATTGACATCATATAATTATGAGATTGTTAGGTAACAATTCAGGCTTAATTAATTCAAGATAATTATTTTTAAAGTTATATTTTGTGTATTTCATAAAGCAAAATGTAATGTCACTGCCCTGGGCTTCATGCTTCAGATAAAGCTGAGGTCATTAATTAACTTAAAAGGGAAATATTAGAAATATTAAGTACAATTTAGCACTCTTATTATAATCAAATCAAAGACTCAAGATTTAAAAATTGTACCATAAGAAAAATATCTCTCTTTCTATCTTCTAATTATAGTCTTCCAGAGGCCATGATTTTTTCTGTCTTTAAAATACATGACTTCAGACCAAGTATTAGCTTTTTAGTCAATTATGCTACAATTATTTACATTTCTGCATTTGAGTGAGATAAGAGAAGGCAAGAATAAGTAACTTTTTCTGAGATAAGAGGAAGTTCATTAGAAAAGTCCTGGGGTACACAAAGCCAAACACAAGCAGAAATCGTGTGCCCAGCATAGAAATAACACTTACTGTCCCAATCCTCCCACCTTCCTGCCTTGGGATGCAGATTCACATATGTTTTCTTTTTTGGTATTTTTTTTAACGATTTTTAAAAATCTTTTCAAGCCTTTAAATTTCCCTCCCATTTTCCGTTATACCTACTAGATTTTTTTAATCTCTTAAGTAAAAGGGAAGGTGTATAACATAAATAAAAGAGAATACATTTCTTAATTTCCTCCTTAATAATATGATTATGTATCAATTGATAACACTTACTAGAAAGTTTTGTGTCTTTTAAGTTCATTTTGTTGTATTTTTGTTAATTATTTTGTTGTTATTCATTATTAAAATATGTAGTGAATTTCAAAGTGACAAAAGCATTATTCTTTTTTAGAAGGTTTACAGTAAAATGGACTTCACTTTTGAGCTCTGGAGGAGAAAAAAAACAACACTTATAGGTACCCCCTATGTATATTACCACAAAATAGGTTTTTCTCATATTTTTTGAATATAACTGTGTAGCAATCTTTTATGTATCTAAGTAAAGATAGGGACAACATGTCCTCAAAGTTCACAGTTAATACTATCCACGAGCTGACTGTAGCAAATTTGGAAAATGCAAAAGTTCACAGTGTTGAATTTTAATTTTGTCTTTTTACACCAATGTGGCATTATTTATGTCCATTTCCTACTGGAGAAATGCTTTTCTGACACTAAAACAACTCGCTGTGGATCTTATCCTTAATATTTGATCCTCAAACTTCTAGTGATAATTTCCAGGTATCGTCATCCTTATTATGCAGCTGAGAAGGTTTGCCTTGGAAACGGCTGAGACTTGGGAAAGGTCGGACTGAATCTCAGTTCTAGCACTAAGCATGAATTGTAAGTGTTTTCATTTTCAGTCTTTTCTTAGCACTCTTTTACAAGTATTAATTTACTAATAAATTTTTGGAAACAGATGTAATAAAATGCTTAAGTGTGTGTGATGCAGTAGAATATTGAAATATGTATTTGTTTTTCTTTTCATATTAGCACTTTTTAAAAATGTGTAAGAAACTAATTAAAGACCTTATAATTCTACTGAGAGCTGTACCATGGCAGTAGAGAGCTGGAAAAGTTAACATATTTACCATTAGTTCAATTGTACTAAGATAAATGTAGCCTTTACCATATTCTAATACATTGTATATGACATGCTATTGTATCATATATATATATATATATATATATATATATATATATATATATATATGTGTGTGTGTGTGTGTGTGTGTGTGTGTGTGTGTGTGTGTGTGTGTGTGTGTGTGCGTGTGTATATCTATATATATTTACCTTAACTGCAGACTTCTTGAGGAACAGGACGAGTTTTGAAGAAAGTGAGTTAAATTATTATTAGGTGCAAAAGTTCATACTGGCTTTACAGTAGACAACAGTTATTACTCTCATTAGCTAAAGTATATTTCAGGTCAGTGATCCTGGCTGATGCAGTCCAATAAAAATATAATCTTTCTCAAGAAATGAATCACTACACACCAGTAGAACACCATGGTAGTGGCGTTATTTTTATTATTTTTATAATTAGTATCTCCTGAAACATCCAGCAATTTAATTAACTTTGGATTGCTTTCTGTCTAATCCAGTAATAGAACAGAGTTGCTATTTTCCAGTGGTTTTGCTATTTTGCAAGCTGGATGATTTGCTAGGTATGGACATGGAATGAGCAGGCAGCAATAAATTCTATTTTGCAGTGAGAGGACTAGAAATGAATTAGGCCAGTTTTATAAAGCAACAAAGTGATTCTGGTGTGTCTGCACACAAACTTCGATGATATAAAAAAGGATTTCTTTTAATATCTTTTAGAAAGAAATACGATACCAGGCATATTTATTTTAGTCAATTGCATCTCTTGATTTTTGTGATAAACTGGCCAATTATGTTACCTAATGTCAAGGGGAAAATAAGCAAACCTTGTGTTTTATGCAATTCTACATTTGATTTCTATTGGCGAACATACAACAGCCCGAGTGTAATTGTTTAATAAAATTTAAGGTTGACACAATCTAATAAACTGTGTCAAGACCATTTGTAAGCTATAATTTTAAATTGATGAGTTTAAGACCCAATAATATTAAGGTTTTTTTTTACTCCCCCCGATAATTATGACTTAGCTTTAATATAAAAATCTGTACAAAAAATATATTTCATTTTTAAAGACTACTAATGTTGCAAAGGAAAGTTAGACTTGCATCTTACTATTGTTCATCAGAAAACTTTTTTTAAAAATCCACTTTTTGATTACAAGTGGAAATTGTCACAGCCTGTGTCAAAACCCTTGACTTTATCTAGAATCTATCAGTTCATTTGATGAACCACACTTTGTACTAAAAATCCTAAAACTAAACTATTTCTTAAAGCTCTAATATCTAACCTTTGCAAATATCGAAAGTATTTATTTTACAGTCTAAGAAACTGGGTGTCTTGCATGTAAAATTAATTTGGTAAAATCACAGAACTAATAAGAGATGAATTTGAGATTTCCACCAGGGTTCTATGAATCAATATTCTTCAATTGCTGCTTCCATGCTACAATCATTAGCATTATTTGAAAATTTGCCAAATATTAGAATGTGGAAACTAGAACTATAAATTCTGAGACAGCATTGTATGCTTAGCACAACAGAAATAAGAGTGTAGGGGTCACCAATCTGTATGTAGCCCAGATCTCATGTGCTGGTGTTACACAAAGATTGTGCGATTTCCTAAGTACATACTTAACAAACATTAACACTATTTTACATAGCATTAGAAGAAAGGAAATGAACTATAAATTTCCATAAATATTGTGGTCATCTCCATAGATCATCAATATAAATACATTGAGAAATTAAATTTATTTGAAAGTATAGCAAAATGCAAAAGAACTGACATAATTAAGCTCTCTCTATATCAGAAAAAAATAGAAGCATAATTTTAAAACATATAATTTAAAATATAAGTAAGACTACAGTTCAATTAGAAAATAAGCTAACAAGAATTTGGTGTAAAACTTATCATTGAACTTAGAAACCTCTGTTACAGGATGATAAGGGAAACCTAAGTAATTTAAATTATTGATTTGATAGAATCCATTAGTTTAAAAAATCAGAAGATACTATTCTCTTAAAAATTGTTTTAGGAATTTATTGTTACTGTAATAAAATTACAAATAGAGTTTTTATGTCCTTGCTTGATTCTAAGACATATATTAAAGAGTTAAAATGACAGAATATTTAAGACTGAAAAATTACTCTAAAATATTTCCAAATTTATTTATAAATCTATGATAAATTCTAGTGTCATGAGGCAAAAAGTACAAATTGTTAGAAGAAATGAATCAATGGATTTAAAACAAATGTACACATTGGAAAAGGTGACATGTGGCAAGAATTGCACAATAGATTAATGGAAATAAAATAGACTGATCATTACACAGCTAGAAAAATGCCTCTCCTTCACAGAAGTTGAAGAATGGAGTAAATGAAAAGGAAGAGATGGAGTGAAGAGGGACTGTTGCTTATCAAGACTTTTAAAAGGAAGAAAAAAGAAACCTGAGAGAGGAGACCAGTATATGCATATATTAAAATTAATAGTTAAAAATTAAATCCATTGAAGCACATAAATAAATCATTAAACCTGAAAGTCACTCATAGGCGAACAACAATTAGTCTTAAAATGTAGGAAGAATTCCTACTAAGTCAAAAGAAAATGAAACTGCCAATAGAGGAACGGCTCACGACATCAGCTGTCGGTTTATGAAATATGATACATACGTTATGTTAAACAGGCAAAACTCACAAACACACACAAAGCCTAAACAAAATATTTACTTTAAAAACCACGTTAAAAATCTAAAGTTTCTATTCTTGTGAAGAGAAGTTAAAATTTTGAAAGGCATCAAGTGATAGAAAAAAAGTAAACAATGATGAATCTTGTTTATTGAGGTTGTATAAATTGTTAGAATTAGTATAAAAAATAGACACTACCCAAAATTAAAATTGTTAATTATATTTATAGATATACACTGAAGAGAAAACACCCATTAAAAGATTATATATGAGGAGGTATAATAAAAATATGTCAAATTTTAAGTTTAAAAAATGCATGTGTTTTCACAGTAACAAGTTTCCATTAATTCCCCTCAAAATTTTCCCCCTTATTTCAAAAACACTTCTCCCTTTTTTACCACTTTCTGAAGCATTCCTATTTCATTTTCATTAAATAATTAATTATTTATTTCATTCTATTTTTTGAGACAGCGTCTTACTCTCTAATCCAGGCTGGTTCTAAACGCACTATGTAGCCCAGGCTGTCCTCTAACTCACAGCAATCCTCCTGCCTCAACCTTTTGAGTTCTGGGATTGCAGGCGTGTGCCACCACGCCCAGCTTTCCGAAGCATTTCTGTATGTTCCTTTGTGAGTGTCTTTAATTTCTCTGTCATGGCTGACTCGAGGTTTTAAATCAGCTTTGTGCAGTGGCAGTATCACCATAGCCAATGAGGTTGAGCCAAGGGGTGATTATTACTAATTGAATCAACTGAAATAACCAATGAGATCTTTTGTGATATTGCCTTATAATAGAACATTAAGTAATATTGAAGATTAATATTAGGATTATGTAAAATTATAGAAAAATTTAAATGTTCATCTTTCATTTAATTAACTCGGAAAAATGTGATTACCATAAATTTGAAAATAGGCAAAATAATTACACACACAGATACATTATGGAAATAAAAAGTCATTCAGGAGCTGACCCATTGTGTAATAACATAATTTAGCTCTACAATAAAAGCAAAAACCCCTCACACGTGACATTAATGCATTTCTATGAGGGAAGGAAGGCATGAAACCGACTTCCTACAATAGTGCCATCTGCTTTCACACATCGCAGGAAAGTAACAGAGTCCCTGCAATCGCTGGAGGACAATGACAGGTAAGTGGAAAGAAAAACACATCACATATGTATGGACACTTATTCACTGCTCATTTACAAATTTCTGAGTTAGGTGTGTGCTGCTTAAGCTTTCCTTATATTATTAAGCAATAAAACAATAACTAAATACAGGGGTGAAACACGAACTACACAAACGGTATGGTGTGGACGAATGAGAGTGCTTAGTACATTTGGGGCCCTAGAAAAAACATAGTTAGTTGTGAAAATAAAAATACATTATGCCAAACCAGGCAAAGCCTCTCAGTCTAACGGATGAAGAATTCATGGGTCCTATCTGAGTCCTGATTCACATCCTGACTGGGGTTCTAGGTGAAAAATTTTGCTTTCAAAATGCGTGACCAGTACATGAATAGTAATAACATTGGAGTAACTGGCAGAAACCAGGAACTCTGCCACCCCCGAGTTGTACTTTGGGTAAGGAGTCACGCACATCACCGGAAGCAGCTTCTCCTTATCAATCTATAAGACAATTTCAGAACTACAGGGTAGAAGACTGGTTTGCAAACAGGAACACGTGACAGAATTGCTGGAGCTCATTAAATACATAGACTCTTGAGATGCATTTCCTGAACTTCTAATTCTGGAGGTGAGATTGGAACCTGAGTATATACAGCTTTCTTTACTGTGTTGCCAAGCGCTGCCAGCCTACAGTCTCTCTCTTTAAAAACCTCCGAGCGCACTGCATGCGGGCAGCATCGCTGTTCTCTAAGCTGCCTCTCAGCGGCCTCAACTTGCTCACCCTCCTTTTACTGCATCCATAAAACCAGAGCAAGAATTTACAGCCCAGACCAATGTAAGTTAGGCTAACAGGACCTGATTCTAGACATAAATCCAGTATGGTGGAAATAATTTGTCTCCAAGGAATGTATTGAAGAAAATATAAATCTAAAAATTAATTAAATTACAACAAATCAGTAGTAATGCTTTCCAATGGTACTTTTTGTCTTTAAACATTTTTACTGTGGTAAAATGTCTGTAATATAAATCCTACATTTTATCCGATTAAGTGTGCATTTATGTAGTGGTAAGTGCATTCACACTGCTGTGTGAATCTGTCTCACTCTTGCCCAGGGCTTTTCCGTAGTTCCAAGCAGAAACTCTCTCCTCCTTAAACAATAACTCCCCACTCCCTCCTTCCAAGTGTTCATGGAGACTTTTATTGTATTTTCTTTCTCAATGATTTTGACTATTTTAGGAATCTAGAAGTGCATAAATGAAATAAAACCTTTTCTATATTGGTTTGTTTCAATTTTCCTACTGTAGCTTGTGTCAAAATCTCCCTTTTTGAGTACATAAGAATATTGTATTGTTTTCTTTCATGCCTAAGGACACTCAGGTGCTTCTGGCTCTTGCCTCCTGTGACTGGTGCTGCTGTGAGCATGGATGCATGGATGTCGGTTTGGATTTCTGTTACTACTTTTTTCCTGTTATATACATCAATACATGGACTTACTGGTTCATAGATACAAAATCAATTCTTTAACTTCTTGAGGAAATCACCTTACTGTTTTCTCTTTCCAAAATTGTTATAGCATTTTACATTCCCACCAGAAGTATGAAAGGAATTTAATTTCTTTACATTCTTGTAAACATTCTTTCAGGGATGTGAAGTGGCATCTACTTGTGGTTTTTGACTTAGCGAAGTCGCTTCTGAACTGACACTGACCTCATAGTCTCACGCTTTGATTCAGGGGTGAGATCACCAGCCCCTAGTGAAGGTGACACAGAAGGACCTTTGAAGACAAGAATTTTGGGAGGACTCCTCTATCTGCATGTAATATCATGATTTTCTTTCTTACCAACATCTTCAGTTCTACAGATACGGCTTCATTTTCCAACCACCGCAGGCTCCCTTTAGTCATTTCCCATCAAGTAATTTCTCTCCTGAATCTTATACTCAAACAGAACTTATGTCGATTATGTTAATTTGCAAGTTGCTCTTTCTTTTTTATCAAATATATTTGGTTTGTTATTAAGCCTCAGTGCACTGGAATGACTCATTACGGCAGGTAAAGGATCCCAGAGAACTCATGCCAACTGGCTATATGTAGGGCTACATAGTGGCATATGATTGAGCTCAGTCTCTTCGCTGATTTATTTTATTTCGTATTTCTGAATTCTCTGAACCCAAATAGCATAACAATTAACTGAAACGACTAATTTATTTTTGGCTCATGTCATCATGTACTAATACTTACTAATATGTGGCAATAATAGTTTAGTATTATTAAGGTTGCCTCATTTTTCACTTTTATTCATCCAAATTCCTTTTTCTCGTTATCTCTCCCTCATTCTCACTCAATTTCTTTCTCTTTCATATAACTTGAAGTTTAGTGAAATACATCTTCTTTTTAAGTATAAATACCTCTCTCCATTTATTTCACTTTCTTTCATTTCCTCCCTTTTACCTTTTCCTCTTCATTCTTCCCACCACACTAAATGACCTAATGCCTAAGCTATCTTATCCCTACAAAAATTTTAAATAACTGAGCAGCAAACAAAACCTGCATGCCCAGATCACAGTATCACAGCCACCTCATCAGCTCACGGTTTACATCTGTCTTCCCGTCAGAAGGAAAATGTTTTTCTGCTAACTCCACTTAATTACATTGATAAGCTGAAGCTCCCTTTCCATTTTTTCACTTTAATACTAACTACATGGTTATTTTTGCCCCCTGAATTATGGAGTCTGTGGAATACGTTTTTCTTTTTACAGAGACTTACTCATCGGTTCTTTTATTTCTTCTCCGATTAGAATTAACCGATCTCTCCTTAAAAGTAGAGTTATGGTTAAAATAAGGGACCAACACGTATGGATATAATAATATGAACTTTTCAAAGAATAAAAATTGCAGTAGAGGGAGGAGCATATTCAGATGTGACTCAAAAATATATCAAATGTTTGCATCTCAAGGCATGGTGATGAATCCTGCAGAGATGTGCAGACATCAGCGAGCACTGGGCTTTCCCACAGTAGATCCTCACTTACTTCTTCAGCTGAAATAGAAATCTGCATCTCTAAGGGATTTAGTTATACTGCTACTTAGATTTCACTGACTCTGTGTTAGTCCAAGACATTTTAAAGTATCCTTCAATTCTCTTTCTTCCTATTTTTTAATATATATGTGATACATGATGATCACAATGAGATTGAGTACTTTGAGTATATGTATGTGTGTCAACATTAACACAATATTTGTGTTAAAAACCTTTCATTAAAAATCAGCAGGTGTGGACCATAATTTAAAGTAATCAGAAAACACGCTTAAAAAAAAAACCCTTCTGGTTGTGTTAAATATAAATCTTTATAAATTGTCTTTATCTTTATGGGATATATATATATAAATATATATATATATATATATATATATATATATATATATATATATATATACTGAGGATCATAATTTCTTAAAAATCAACATAACAAATGTGTGACTTTTTACTTATTTACTGATTGATGCAGGGTCTCACTTGTAGCCCAGACCGGTCCTGATCTCATTATGACAAGTGTGTAAGTTTTATATGGTTTTACTTTTCCAGTTCTGTTTACTTTTTCTCCTTGATATGTTATCTTTATTATATTTTATCACATATATTTTAATTCTTTAAATTAACTTTCAAGCTACACGATTTTGACAACCTGGTAGCATCCAAGCATTTTACAATGATAGCTGGAGTTAAGGGGAAAGCGTATTGCCCCAGCAACCTAGACTTTTAAAATCTTCTTGATTATAAGATAATCATTTCACTCAGCCAAGATTTCATGTTGCAAGCATTTTATCTGATTTAGTTTAATATCATCATTAGTTACATTATGCAAATTCAGACTTAAATACTTTAAAATTAACATTCACATAGAAAAAATGTAAGTTAGGCACTCGAAGCAGATGGAGTCACATAGAATATAAATATGAATGCATGTTTTATAATAAAGCAGGATATATTAAGCACATGTATACTGACATATAATCTCATTTTATGTTTTGACAAAATGACATTTTGTTCTTTAAAAAATTCTACACTTCTACACTTCTCTCAATTATTCTAAATTAAAAATTTGGCATTCATAAAAGTAATTTTGTGACTGCTTCACAAATTTTGACATGGCAACTATTTATTCCTTATATTCTTTTTATTCCACAAATAGCTAGATGGTGTTCAGAACTATCTCCTTTTAAAGTGTTAGCACAATGAAATAAATGAACTAAATACCCAATTTTTGAATTTTTCGTTTATTTCCTCGAGTACATATTTTCAGTGCCTTAAATGTTGAAATACCTAACTATAAATTTGTACCAAATTACATTATTTTTCTATAGAGAATGACGGCTTTAAGAATCAGTATAAACACAAGCATGAGCAAGTGGCAACCATTCTGAGTAGATGAAGCTATGCTACATCTTCAAGAAATGAGTATTAGGGAATTATGGCATACTAGAGCATGGACTGACATAAATGACATAGGATGTATTCACTTAAAGAGTTACAAATCTAAATCTAAAAATGTTAGGCAACAAAGTACAATTTAGTAAAAATAAAAAATACTCTAAGCAACTATGTATAGAACAATATACCTAAATTTTCCAAAATAATGATGCAGGGAGAGCAGAACTACTGCCTGGAAACGACGTCAAAGTACGAAAGTTAAAAGTGCTACATAGATAAAAATGGGAGTCTTCCAGGAGCAGAGAGCAACTGGTGCATTGCACAGGGAGGCCAGTGCAGCTCCGTGGACAGCTGTAAGTCATTTAGCGTGACTGGGCAGTGATGCATTGCGCAGAAGTCCCAACAAAGGAGCCCAGAGGCCAGCAGAAGAACAGGGAAATTTAAGACTGTGTGTGATCCTAGGGACTTCTGGTATGATCCTGGTACCCGATTACAGATTTTTAATTAATATAGGGATATACATATATTTCTGCCTTATCACCATGAGTTTTCAGCTGAGATTGAAAGCAGACCAGTCACTTTGTAGGTTGTTCCCAGGTGTTTGAGGGAGAAATGACAAGGTGATGGTCTAAAATAAAGTAGGAGAAGTGGCTGAGGCAAAGTGGACAAGAGATAAGAATGAGAATGTGGTGATTTATGTCACATGACCAGGCACTGTAGTAGGCTGACCTTACTCAAACAAGTGAATGACAATTGCTGATGCAGGAATACAAAAGGATAAGGAGGAGATATTTAGTGGCACTGAGGAGGTGAGTAATGGAGATTTTTTTTCCCCCTTAGGACACAGTGAGTCAAAACTGAATCTTTTAAAAATATCTATGGGCTCTCCTTTTGTGACACAACATCGTGACCCTGTCACACGTTTTAGTCTTTATGCAAATCACAAAATCCTATGATTAGATATTAAAAATCAGAACAAGGACCTGACATCGCCCCAAAGTTTGTTGTTCAGTGGGTCACGTGCAGAGAAGTGTAAATTAAGTAGACAAAACTGAGGGAAAAGAGCCTCTAGTTTTTTGTTTCACCAAAGCTAAAGATAAAATATCTAGTGATTGAATTAAAATACTGAACAAAGGTGATTTTAAAGGATTTCGATGAACTTAAGAAAATGTGTTATTGGTACAAAATACCTTTTGTATTAAATGAATGTGATGGTATTTATATTTTGAATTGCAATATTCTACTTAAACTGTGTCCAATAATCTGACCTCATAATGACTGCTAATCTTGTCCTAATTAGTACTTAGTAATTATGTCACAAGGACGTAAGTGATGATGTCAAGTCTCTGGATTCTCTTCTCGCTCTACATGGTCATGGTTTCCCATAAGAATGGCGTACAAAATATGAACAAACTTCCAGCCAAATAATGGAGCTTTGACATTTTTAAACAGTACATCAAAATACACAAATGTGTTCATTTGCTCCACCACTCATAACAGCCCATTGACAGCTCTAAGGGTGAGTATGTTTGTTGACTTCTGAAGCACGTAATTAAATATTGTTTGAAATGCATGGCATCAGAAGTGTGGTTCTGGCACTTTTGCATTTAAGTATTCATCTAGAAGCACTACTCTTTTGTCATTTTTGTTATAATATTCTCAATTTGGAACTGTCGGCTACTACGGATGTTTTTGAAGTTTTCTTTTAGGTTTCCATTGAAGGAATTAAACAGCTACTCCTACAAAAAGAGTCTATGACATTCTATTCTATTCATTCATTCTATTCTATTCATTCTATTCTATTCTGGTGAAGATTTCAGAACTATCCTTATAGGAAACATTGAATGAACTATGAACAAGAAGAACATATCATCATTCTGGTATGAACATACTACTAATAGCCAATCATGTTTGCATACGCTTTACTTCTCAACTTGGGGATTTATGTTTAATTTATATTTAAGAGTCATTAAAGCAGTGGTCTCCAACATCTTTGACATCAAGAATTGGTTTAGCTGAAGACTATTCTCCCAAGGAGGTGTCTGGTGGCAGCGTGGAGCCCAGGACACAGACTTGGACTGATTGTCAGAGGGCAACTATAAAATGGCCTGCAGGAGCAGAGGGGGCACAGGGAGCAAATTGGTCTTCTTTCAGATTAGCAGCGGCGTTGGAACAAAATAAGAGCACACTGGCCAGCGGCAGAGCTTTGCTCCTTGCTCTCATCCTTCTCTAACGTCGTCAGTCCTAGCGGCCCAGTCCTTCCAAGGCCATGGGAAGACAGGTCAGCTACCTGCCTCCTACAAGGCTTAGAGCCTCTGCTTTATAGTACTATTGATTAGGCAATTCAGAGGTAAAACCTCAATTACAGCATGATCAGAAACAAAATTTTGAGGTGGAAACTCTTTGTATTCCTGATTACTGGTTCTGAAAAACACCATGATCATGCAAGTTATGACTGTGTTCCATTTCCTTGTTTCTTCTGTGTGGAGTCATCTAAGAAGCGTGTTTTTGAAATATCAGCTGGAAGCAGCTAGACTCCACATTTGACTTCTTGCTCTCTGCTCCAGTTATTATGACAATGTCTCACTGTAGGAATGCATAGTGAAGCTTCCACTTAATAGTGAATTATTGAAATGACACAGGATGGAACAGGCAAGAAAGATAAACCCAGTGCAGCATATAATAATGCTCCATCTGCCGACACTGACAACCTTTGTTATCTGGCCTTTCCTTCACACAAAGGTTTCTCAATAACTTTGTAACACTATTACTATTTCTCCCTGGATACATTTTTCATAAGCAATTATTAACAGCTTTATTTTTAACAAGAGCACCATGAGCATCGCAACCTTCTTGCATACATTTGTTAGGGGATTTACATATGTGTGGCTTAATGACTTTGCAAGGCATTCTGCATTTTATTTTTGAAAAATGTGATTATAATTTATGCCTTTAATTTTCTAGAGCTCTTGCTTCCACCTAAATAGGTAGCATCTTATCACTTTTTAAGTCATTCATTATAAATTCATGTGTGCTAAATTAGTTTTCAAACTGAATTCAGAAATCACCCAATTGATAAGCATGGCAAATTAATGCACAATAAAGCAGGTTGTCAACCATAGTCCTGGTTGTTTACTGATACTTTTCTGCACAGATCTTTGCAGATATAAACAGAGTTAGTTTACTCATTTATCACTTTAACTGTCGAGGCACTATACAGTAAGGGCTGTATGTCACTTCTGCACGGTGCACATTGGAAGAATCTGCTTGGTGACACAGTTGTGAGCATTTCTCTGCTTTCCCCCTAAAGCAAATGTAATGCATGTCTTCAAATGCCAGATGGAAAACTAATTATCTCTAAAACAAATACAGCTGTAGCGAAAGTGGTATTACCTTCACTATCAGTATGTGTTCGTCTGGCCTCGAGGAATACACCCAGAGACAATTGTCAAGTATAATATTTTTGTGTCTAGTTTGTCAGCTGAGACTGCAAATAAGAATGCATTAGAAAGAGGATATGAGGAACTTGCTTTTCTTAGTTGGAAGAAATGATAAAAGTCCACACATTGTGTCCCCAGCCAAAAATTACAGTTCCCTGAATAGCTCCAATTTTAGGGTTTATCTGAAGTAGATTGCAGAGATTTGTTTATTATTTATTTATTGAGACAGATCTCACTCTATAATCAAGGCTGGATCTGAACTCCCTATGGACTGAGGTTGGCCTCACACTCACAGAATGGGACACCATAATTGGGTCAGGGTGAAATGAGAGAAAGGCAACAGATCTATAAAAGGCAGAGTTAAGAATCAAAGCAAAATAGACGAATCTAAGGCAAGAGGGTCTAAGGAAGTCTCAAGTACAATCTTCTCAGCCTTTTGATTATCACCTGTGCACTATGCTATTGACTCTGTTACGCCTGGCATTTCCCAAAATAGCCTTCTGATATTTACATCATTTTAAGAATAATCTGTTGAAAAGCCTTTCTCCGTTTTGAAATAAAAAGGGTTGGTATGATAGCAAAAAGAAATTTTACAGGATGAAAATAATTATGAAAAGTGAAAAGTTCACTTTGACATAACACTACCAATTTCATTCAGGTATAAATTTTAAGTTACAATAACTTTAAAATATTCAAATGAAAAGAAAATCCTTTTGAATTGTAACGTATTTTGAGAGGTTAGCAACCTGATGAACGTCCAGTGAACATCCCCCTAAGGCTTGCGCTGTATTTTCTTGTCTGACTGATGGTCAAGAGTTCTCTCAGAAACTCCTTCGTCCCATCTTCCTTTCACAACTAACATCACGGGAGCAGACTCACAGCAGGTAGTTCATCATCAAGTGAGTCATCTGGTATGTAGTTGGTTCTTCTTTAAATATTTCTTAAGTAGAAGTTTCATTTTCTTCTTCTGTTACAATTGAATGCTAAGTATCTCATTCTGTAAATGCAGAAAAGGAACTTTTAAAATGTGTCCCATTTCCCTGTGATAGAGGAAGTACCTTGTTATTGTATGTACCTGTTCCTGCAATAGAGCCATGGTAACTCACAGAAAGAAAAGGAAAAAGCCTTTTTTTTCCCCTCTGAAAATCAGTATTGTGAACAGCAGGGACACAAGTTTGGTTCGTTTCAGATCATATTCCAGGTCTGTTTATCTGTACTCCAAGGTGCCCATCAACGTTATGGATTAACACCTAAATCCTCCGACTCTTCACAAAAGATCTGACAAAACCTGCCTTACAGCGTGATTTTCTATTTCTCTTCTGCTCCTTTAGCTGGAAAATCACAAAGTGCTGCATTTAGTTTGTTACCCATTGTGAAAATAAGTGATGCTGCTCTTTAAACTGGGATGAGCAGTCAAGATAAGGAAACAAAGGAAAGTAGGATTGTGCAAATACTGGTTCTGACAGGAAAGGCAGCGTTCAAATAAAGTGCTGGAAAATCTTCAAATAAATTTTCATGTTTAGTTGAATTTTCTTGATCTCCAGGTTTATTGTGGTTTCCCTTCTTTGAAGTACAACATTAGGTGGCTTCATCATATCAGTGCTTTCGTTTAACATTTCAACGATTAATCTTACAGGTAAATTTATATGCAAAATGTTTTTAAAAATACAAACTTGACCACTAGTTTTTAAAAATAATATAGGAAAAATTATTGGGATATGTGTTTAATATATTCATTTAAAACTTTTATTAAAAGGAATCATTAATAACGTAAAGTATTCCCATCATCCAGAACGGAGTGTTAAGCTGTGACTAAGTCCATATACAGAATCGGTAAGTTGACCTCTTCCCTTTTAATTTTGTTTTCTACCTCCATCCATAGGCTCTGTAACTACAATCAGGCATTGTGTAATATTTTCTGACTACTTTTAGGAACTTTAAATTATCCACTGCCCTCAGCATTTTCTCCGATCATTGTACCTTTCATTTTCCCCCAATAAATGTGAGAAGAGACTTCCGCTCTGCTCATGGCTACACAGCTAAATTCACCTCCTCCTTCAAGTGGTGCATCCGTGCAGTCCATTGCAGGTTTCTCTTAGTCCCCAAGACTTTGGCCAACTTGTTTCCTCATCCCTTCTCCCGAAATGTGACATTTATGTACTTAAATAAATATTATTTGAGTAATTTATTACACCATTTGATTGATGAAAACATTCAATCATTTGAAATAGATTTTAAGCATTGCCCATTGTAAATTTTCTGGTTGAAAATATGTGAGGCATATAATTGTCAACACTTTCCATAGAATTAGACCTATTTTGTGTAACAATAAATGTTTGGGGAAGAATTGGGCAAGAACAATCAAGGTGATAACCATAATTTTAACTTCTTGCTTTTATGTGATCTTTCCTTCCCACTTCTTTGCTGTAAATACAAATCCTCCTCCTGTCACCAGAAATTAATTTCCCTTTCTGGGAGTTTATGGAAATGAAATAATAGTATGAATTATTTTATTTGGCATCTCCCACTTAGAATCAATATTTTAAGATTTCTTTGATGGCATTATGTGTATCACCATTTTATTGATTTCCTTGTTAAGAACTGTTAGGTAACATCCCAATAGGTAACATCACAATTTTTATTCATTTCTATATCAGCTACTACAAAATGAACATTTTGTATAAGTTTTTACTCGAATATTAATTTTAATTTTTGAGTTGAATAACTATGATGTAATGACTGGGTTATGTTAGGTATATGTGAAGCTTTCTAAAGACACTACCAAATCTCTCTGGAGTCAGCAGTCCATACATAATATGTCAATTGTTTCAAATTCTTGCCTCCATAACACATGGTGAGTCCGTTTCCCCATTTTATTAATATGTGCATATACAATATGTAATGTTTACATTAACCTTGAGTATTTTGTACATATACATATCATGACAAAATTATAAATCCTTCTCCCCTTAGTCTTTGACCCTCCAAACCCCCCCTTCCCACTACTTTCCATTATTCCCTTCAATTAGTTCTATAAAAATGATTGTGATCTGGGTTTCTCACGTTAGAGAAACCACTTGAGAGTTTGTTTTAATATTAAACCCTCTAATTGTAAGCGATGACATATCACTTTGTTTCACTTTTCACTGCTTCAATGGCTGATGAGTATCCTTACATGCTTATTTTTCTATTAAAGTGTCCACTCAGTTTTTCTTTATAGCTCTCTTGTCTTCTTGCTATTATAATTTTTAGAAGATAAGGGTCAACTTGGAGTAAATTCTCTGATAGTGGGACACCAGACTCCCGAGGAGGGGAAAGATAGGGAAGCACCCAAACCCAGAGAAAAGTTTTTCAGGCTGTCCTTAAGTAGAGCATCATACGTTAGGCTCAGGAACAGAGATAAAAGGTGATAGGACTTGATATGGGGAGACAGCAGATGAGTGTTACAGACTCTCAAGACAGATGTGAAAAGGAGTCGGTTTCCTTGCTGCTCACACAAGCTCTACAATCTCCTTGATTGTACTCAGGCAGAGAAATACTATGAGTGGCCCTGCTTTTAGGATTTTAGGTTCCACTATCATTTTTCTTCAATAAAAGGAACCAAGTTCCTTCAAAAATAGGTGATTTCATGGCTTAAGGCAGAAAAATATTAATGGCTCTGAAATAGTTTAATGTTGTAAGAATGTAAGGATACACTGTCAATTAATCATATTACATTTCTTCTGCCTGAGCTTTAATGTTATTTAAATGCGTTCTAGCACCTTAAACATTCAGTCTTCAGCACGGTGCCAAGGTCTGAAATATTTCCACTCTATTATGGCATGCTGCCTTCAAAAGAAGAACTGATTGTGACTCATAATAAGATTCATGTCATTAATTGTTTATTCAGGAAAGTTGTGTTGAAAAAGGAAATGTAGTCAAGCTGCTTATCAATGCAGAAAATAAATATTATCCATGGCTAGCTTTTATGGTAAAAGAGACTTGTACAAGTAATTTCTCAAAATTTAGATTCTATCCTCGAATACATTACCTTTGCCTTTGAGAAGATTTTAAGCACCAAGGGCATATCCTGCCAATGATGTTCTGCAGTTCCTTCCTTGCTGGTCGTCATTTCAGATGTGTTATTAGCTAAATTGTAGTAAAATAGTACAACACAAATAACAACTTTTTCTTCTCATGGATTTTAAGTTATAAAACAACAAGAAGTCTAGGTTCACAGTCTAACTTCATCTCACATCAACCTTGATGCAGAAAAGAATATTCAGAGGCTGGAGGAATGGCTCAGCGGTTAAAGCACTTGCTAGAAAATGCTAAGCCAAGTGCTAACTACCAGAGTTCAATTCTCCAGTACAACATAAACTGGGTGTGGTGGCTCATGCTTGTAATCCAACACTTGGGAAGCTGAAGCCGGAGGATTGTTGTGATAGTGAGTTCAGGACCAGCCTGGCCTTATGAGGTGAGACCTTATTTCAAAAAAAAAAAAAAAAGGTTCAATTGTATTTGTTTTAAAATAAAGAAGAATCAACTCATTATACCTAAAAATGCTTTTCCTGCAAAATCTCTGTCTGTACTTAAAATTGACACTGTCTCCATCTTCCATCTTTCTTTCCAATCTCTCCCAGTGCACTTAGCAAAGAAAAGATTGTGTCGTTACCTATGACAACATTCTTTGGATATGGTGAGGATATTACAAATAAATTAACAAAATAAATTTCTAAAGAAGAATTTCTGTGGCTATTTTTTCTAAAGGCTGGTCTCCAAATGGATGACATGTATTTATTTATTAAAGAGAACTTAAGAAATATATAAATTAGTTTTCTCAAGACACAGAAGGTAGTGCTCATTTTATACTCTTTTAGGTATACTAAAATTTATCTATAACTTCTTGGTCTTCTATTAAGTCCCTTCTCCATTTTTATATTTGGATATAACATAGCAGCATCAAAGGATATTTTATCAAATGAATCTAATGACATTATTTATAATTACCAAATAGTACTTCTTCTTTAAGTATGTGATCAAACATGAAGAGAAATATTGTGTCCTTGATGTTAAAATGGCCCAAGCCTTTTATGCATAATATTTAATACTCTCATATTTTTCTGGAATATTTCCAAAGTAATAATGTATTTATTTTTGTTAGCAAGACCTAATTTTATATCGATATCCACTTCCACAGATATGCGGCCATACCATTTCTGATATCTATTTTTGTCTCCATTTAGCTACATTTATCCTCAAGCAAACAATATAATGTGTTTCTTTATACCACACTCTCATGATCTAATTGGCCCACTTTGAAGTCCATCTCTTTGTTTATAAAACGTAAATAGGTATATTAAATATATTGTGAAATTTATTAAATTGTACCGTTAAAGCATCTATAATAATGAGCGTCACATGAATGTTAGCTCTTATTTTTACCTTGCCACTATACATTTACAAATAAACTCTAAAATCAAGGAGGTCCACCAGAAGGATGGACGCAGACGGAAACTTCACAGTGATATTCTAAAAAATTGGAGTTGATTGGCTTCTTGTCACATAAAAATAAGAATGAAATATTGTCCCCTGATGTAGATAATTAAAAGAGAAGAGATACTAGTTCCTCCTTTGTACTTGAACTTCAAAATTTTTTCTTCCAAGCTCTGAACTTGAAAGTGAATTGATTGGCTTCTAATCAGGTATATCTTTATATTTCAATCTCTAATGGATACAACTAGAAACTTATTCTCATAATTTAATTGTTTTTTGCAGGAATTAGAAATTAGGAATTTAGTAAGACTTGTATTGTCATATGAATATAAAACCTTTGAAAATGTCACATGCTGCCTTGTAACACTTAATAGAGTTTAAGTTTATGTTATTGAAAATTATGTCATTTTAGCTGTAGAGTGCATGATTTAGTTGACAGCTAACCCAGAATCCTTTAAGGAGTCAAATAAGATCCAAGCACTAAACTTTATTAGCCATTTCTAGTTAATATCGGCAGATGTTTAATAAGGTGCTGAATATTGGTTTACACTTTCTAAATGAGTCAATTTGTCAATTTTTAATTTGAGTCAGTACAATAATTAATAAGCAGTTTCTTCTTGTCAGTGAATTGCTTCTGTGGAAACAATAGTTCATTAAATAATAAAAATTGTTTCTTCCCTTCAGGAGTTTTGAAGGCCACTTTTGAAATTGTATTTGAGCTTGATGATAAAGAAAAGAAAAATTAATCAAATTTGAAGTAATATTTCAAGTCTTGTTTTCTCTGAATAAGTCTACATAAGATAATTCAATATGTGGAAATTATATATGAAGTTATTCAAGACATTTTCTGAGCTTCAGAGTATATTTTGTTTTATATTCTAATGTATTTCTAAAAGTAACTATAAAAAGTAAAATTTGTTATTAAGAATTACATAATTATTAAGACACAATATTAGGGTCAGAGAGAAAAAATATTGTCACTTCAGAGGTTACACTCAGAGACAGGCTAAGCTATGATGCTTTCAAATAAGTGTATTAATTTTGAGAACCACACTGTGATGATTTCAGGTAACTGTATTAATTTTGAAAATAAGCTGAAAGGTATCTTCTTTATGAAAGTTTAAACATAAAACCATGTTTATAGGGGTAAGTTGAAATAACAAGTAGTTAATATAAAATTTTTATGGATACTCAGATGTTTGTAGTTTGGAAACCTTGGAAAGTGAGCAATGTATTTCTCATATGTTTAATAGCATTCATAATTATTTTCAATGGTACCTATGTGTATCACACATGTGTGAAATACATATTCTAATTATACCATATGTACCTGCCCCTATGAATTCAATCAAGCAAGGAAAAAAATTAAGAAACAATTTAACATATACAGGAAGATGTGTGACTATATGCAAAGTTTATTTAATGAATATTTATTTAATAAACAGGTTTAATGATTGTAGTATATATCAAGGTTTTCAAAACCAATACTTCATGTATACAGAGGTAAGCCTGTATATTATTGAATTCTTTGTAATTTTCTCCTGAATTAATAAAAGTTATTTTATATAAAAGATTATACTGTATGAATTTCAAATGTTTTCACTAGAATCCATTTTCAAAATTTTCATGTGATAACTGTGAAATCTCATTTATAATAGTTGTGTGAATGTCTATACATTTTGTGTCAGAATTATATATGCCTCAGAAAATTTAAAGATGACTTTGTGGACATAGTTATTATTACTTTTGTTTAACTTCTTTATGTTTGCAAAGTTCATGATTTTATAAGTTTTAAGATACTCATTTGACTATACTTTGTTTCATATATACTCAGTTGTCAAAATCCGGTAATGAGTAATTCATTACTGTCCTGCTCCATTTATATATTAAATTCTCCAATGTACCTGGGTCATTTCAAAATTTTGTATCCTGCTCTACTTACTGATGGATGACATGCACACTGATGCACTTATTAAGGAAGTGGGATGCATTCTAAGTTAAGTGATATACTCTTTTATTTGTTTTTTTTCCTAGAATTTATCTTTGCACTCATGGATGTGTCTTTCCATATAAACTTTAACTTTCATCATTATACAAACCCATAAAGACAAAGTAAAAGACACATTAGTCTTTGAGAACATGTTAAATACATAGATTTACATGGAATTGCTGTTATCTTTATGATGTTAAATTCTATTCAAGAACACAGTATGAATTTTTTTCTTTTCCAAATAATTTTATGACCCTAAATGCAAATCACTTTCTATTTTTAAATATAAGTTGATGATAGTCTGTAAGCTGTACAGAGAGAAATAGCATTGTGGAAATAAAACAAGCCTGTCAATAGTTGGTATTCTAATACAAAGGAAAGAAAAAGAATTCCATTTGGTTTTGAGTAAGCAGGAAAAAAAAATACATGCATAAAATAGTACAAAAGTGACTATGTCGCTAAAATGAATTCTTGTACTTATATTTTTGCAATGAATCAGAAGAAACAAAAATGTCTTCTTAAATCCAGAGACAAAAATTTAATGTAATTGTAGCCTTCTGCAAATTTTTTGAAAGAACTCTAAGCTAATTTTGAAGGTATGTTTTACATATCTAAAAGCTGTTGGGCCAGGGACCTCATCAATATTTCCACATTGTATAAACTAAATCACAGATTTAATAAGTGCCAGATGCGCCTGTAAGAATTTAGACATATTACCTTCAGAAAAAATAGATTAAAGAAAGGTATCTTTTTGATTTGGTAATTTACAAAACACCTTTCATTTATCTTTACAGCAGGGAATCCAATTAGAGAACTAAATAATATTCCTTTAAATTTCTGATTACAAAATGCTCTCCCTTAGAAATATAAAAAATAGTTCTTTTATCTCTAAAAAGTTTACTGTTTTGCAATCTGCTAAGCTTCTCTAATATTTTCTATATACAAGAATAAAATAGAAGCTTCCTAGACCATCCAAAGTAAAAACTAGTTCGAGTAAGTAGTGACGGGCACTTTAGCCATAATTCTTTCAAAATATTATCTCAATGTTATTTGCTAATATTATAAGTGGTATAGTAATAATGGTTTTTGTCACATAAGTTCCTAAGCACTATTTTTTATTTATTAATTTTACATTAAATAGGGCTGGAGGAATGGCTCAGCGGTTAAAGAGCTTGAGCAAGCGTTAAGCCAAGCGCTAAGTACCCGAGTTCAATTCCCCAGCACCGCATAAACTGGGCGTGGTGGCGCCCGCCTCTAATCCCAGCACTCGGGAGACTGAGACAGGAGGATTTCCGTGAGTCTGAGGCCAGCCTGGGCTCTGAAGTGAATTCAGGACCAGCCTGGACCACAGAGTGAGACCCTGTCTCAAAAAAAAGATCATTAAATTTACATTAAATAAAAACTAAAATATTGATATTGATGCTTGTATATCAGCATTTACACTCCACAGAAGTGTAATCTAAGTATATGAATACAAGAGTTGGTTTGGTGCTTGGATTTGAATTTGCAACAGACCTGGTCTTCAGAAGACCAACCAAAAAGATTTTGAAATCAAGTAAACATCCATCATATTGATTTGAAAGCTAAAAAGTTGTCAAAAGACAAAACACATGCCATTTATTCAGACTGAAGCAGTAGGGAAGCGACAGGTGAGATGGTTACGTATTAGAGACAATATGTGATGGCATGACAGCCAGGAATTTTTAAAAAGTATTTCAGTGTAAGACTATGAGTGTATTTTATGGAACAAAGTGAAGTATATATTAAAAATAAAAGAATGAGGACCAAATCACCCATGGAATATCAAAATGAAAGCAAAACTAGAATGCAATATAAAAAGTGAAAAGCAAAGAGTTTTTTTTTTTCTTTTGCCATCGGTAGTTATATTGGGGCATGCCCAAATGTAGAAGAAAACAGATGATAAAGTTATCTAATTCACTTGGTGAAAATCAAGTATGTTTTATTACTTTCAAATAGGTGAAAGAGATTCCAGGAGAAAAAAAGATGTTCTCATTATTTTTATAAGAATGAGAAGAAAAGGTAATTTGGATAAAATACGTAGTAAATAATAAAATTGAAAAGGTTTCTGACATTATATAATTAAGAAATATTTTAATTTATTAGAGATTCAGTCATCTTTATTGTCATGTAATGTTATAAAAGTTATTAATATCATGATTATTTTTTAAGATTTTCTAGTGTGATGATATAATGATATGTGTCTCATACATAAAAATTAAAAAATAGATGTACTTGAAGAGTAGGCATGTGTGATATCTTTGGCCATCAAAACTCTCCAAAGCAATTTCTTGTGAAACCATATGAATACATGTAATTTGAGGAGAAACTTAAACAGTGTTAAAAGGGAAACAAATGGATTTTGCATTCAAAACAATACTTCTTAAAGGATATAGTTAATAAAGTTCTTTTATGGACTTATGGTATGAAATCTCAGACAAATGTATTTCAGGCCCAGTGACAGGTACTTCACGTAGATTTTCTCTCTGTGCTTTCACAGCAATCCTTTTGGTGTTTCTTCTTGTCTTGCTCATTTTGGGGGCACCCAGGTTCCTATTATGAAGGAGTCTGACTGAAATCACAGGGCTAGTGACTGCCCAGGTGACGGCTATGACACTGAAAACTATTCAAAACGGAAAAAGTCCTTGGTGGATCAACTGGCTTTTACCTTTTAATTTATCACAAGCATCCAAATACCCTACCCAGTTACATAAAGCTTAAAATTTATAATCAAAGTTTATTTTATATCATCAACGCTCTTCAGTGCATATGTCTTTATTTTGTCCGCTTGGTAGGCGTACCATTTTGAACACAGAGACAACCCTCTTCCCTCCAATGACGAACGGTCTTCACATGACAAGTGATTGCTCTCTCTTAGTACTCAGAGTGGTGTCCTGGTCACATTGTAGGACTGTGTGCCACCTCTACACCAGTGGTGCCTGAACGTTTTGACAAGAGGAGTTAGTTCAGCTGGAGCCCGTTCTCACAAGTGTTGAGAGGAGCGATGTATTTGTTGTCAAGTGGCTGTTGGAAGATTGCTTTGGGATGGCAGGTGGGGCAGAAAGGGAGAATGATGCGAAGGTCCACCGCTGATCAGATCCTCAGTGACATTGAGACCCAATAAGAATGAGCTGACAGGAGTATCACCTGTCCAGGCTACCCAATCCTTCTAAGGCCGTGGATCAGAGCTGGTGGGTGGCAGGGAGGTTAAGGACCTCTCCTCTGCACGCTACAACAGCAGTATAACATTCTGAGATTGCTCAAATAACAGGACTTTCTATTTTTATTTTCCTCTCTTGCTCCATGTAACAAATATGTTGATTATTGAAGAAATTATTCCAAAAATTTTTTTTGGCGAAATGTGAGCTCCATGAGTGAAGGAATGCAACATTAGTAAAATCTTGTTCTCAGCGAGTGTTTGTGGAATGAATAACTATTGAATTAAGAAATAATTGGAAAGAAATTAGAAAAAAATCTGGAAATTTAAACCACCATATAGAATAATCTATATCATTAATCTGAAGAGTTATGTTTAAATAGAAAAATTGGGCTAGGTGAATGAGAAAAGATAATGGTCTAAGTACCAAGTGAAGGAATTTAGACTCTAGTATGATTAGGCAGGAAAATTTGAGAAAATCTAAATTAGGCCCAGGATAAGAAGGAGACTGTCTGCCTGGTTTAGTCACCCAACTCAATAAATACTTAATAGAGCGCTTAGGGATTTCAGTTTTCACATCTGTTTTAGTAAAATAAGTGATGCTACTTAGGAATTGAAAAAATGTAACTCCAGTGTTTATGTTATTTTACATTTTTAAAATGTCGCAAAAGTTAGAATAGTGTAGAAAAGTAAAAGACGGCAATAAATACAATTCATCTCTTAGTGAAATATGTGCCATTATGGTATGATTTTCCCTTCTGCTGTACTCAAAGGCTGCCATAATATTGAATGTCAGACATGCTGAGGCTCTTGAAAGAGAATGCCTGTCTCACTTCCTTATTCATTGCTGTAACAAAATACCCAACATTGACATTTTAAGGGAGGAAGATTTATCTAGGTCACTGTTTCAGGAGTTCTCACACTATGCATTGTTGGGCAGCCTGCAAAGGTGGAAGCTCACGATAAAGGTTGGAGAGCAGCTCATGGCATTGTAGACAGAAAGCCAAGCGAGGCCGGAGCCAAGCGAGTGAGAAGCAAGTTGACGTCTGGAGATACAGACAAGGCCAGAGCTTTCCCAGGAAGAAACTGTAACCACGTTTCTTCCTTCATCTTCTGTTCCGTTCAAGCTGCCACTTGGGCCCTGCACACACATAATGGGTACCCCTTCCTTATTTCCTAACTCCCAAATCAGTAGCATACCTAAAAGGTCTCCTCTAGGTGCCCGCATCAATAAATTGACACAATCCCTGCCTATCAAACCCCAAGTATCAGCCCCAACAACGCAAGCCCTACCTCCCACTTCACTGCACCCAAATACATAAGGCTTTGGGGCCATGCCAGATACAAGCCATAGCAATGGCCAAGAGAGTTTATTTTTAATCCCATTTATAATTTAAAGTAAATATATTTATTTCAAATACCTAGAATTGAAAATTTATTCTGAATTCACTGATACATTATGAATGTTTATGCTTTATATAATTAATAGTAATAATAACATGCACCAAAATCCTCTTTTAGTCTACTCAAATAACTTGGTTATCTATAACAAATTTTTCTGTGTATTAGAAATTTCTATCAGTTATTTTTATTTATCTTTCTGATAAAGTTAAACTGACCCACAGAAAATCAAGTCCAAACTTTATACCATGATCACTTTACAAATGGAAACTTACCTTTTGTTATATTTGAGATACCCTCTTTTCTTTCTGTTCTTTTCCCATGATTCGAATTTAGCATATGAAATTTGGAATGAGCCGGACTGCTTCATTTTAAAATACATTAATTTGTAAGGGTGATATTTCTTACCTAATACAAAATATATCTGGAATCTGGTAAAGAAAAGAAATAGAAACAATATTCTATTTATTTCCAGAATATTGTTCAATTTTGTTCTCTACTGTTACCAAGACCAAAGAATAACTTATATTTCCTAGAGACTTTATGATGTTGCATTAAAGTACAACCTATTGAAAAGACCTTGAGAAGATATATTTATTTTCATTTTGAAAATCCAGTGTACCCTTGAGGACCCAAGCGTGGTATCTTGCATGTTGATCTGGTGAGCAATATATTATATCACCTTGCTCATCCACTACACGCAGGGATTGTAGAACCCATAAAGATGCTTTAAACATTAGATATATTCATGTCTGTGAAAGAGTTAGCATATTTTCTAGCAGGATGTAATTGCACCGTGTAATTAGCCATGATTTTTGTCTAGTTAACTTTCCTTCTGGTACCTGAGATCCATTCCACATACATAATCCACTGGTCAATGAAGGAATCATGGACATATATGAAAACAGCTCAACGTAACTCAGTTGCATATGTTGATGTCTCTTGCACAAGTGTCTCTTCCTGCCTGATGCTGTCCAAGGTAATTCTTCCAACTTTGAATGTACGTATGCAGATATGAACAAGGAAAATAATGATTTTAAGGTTTAAGTGCCAGGAATATAATATGGCAAAATAACCCAAATTCAGTCAGAACATGTTTCTATAAGTGCGGGGGGATCTGTCCTGTTGAGGTTCAGAACAAAGGGTGGAATCAGTTGCAGGATTATGAAGCTCAAATGAACAAAAGGAGGGTAAAGTGAGAGACAGAGTATGAAAACAGGTGACAATATAAGCCACCAGCACAGCGTCAGCTGTTATTTTTAAATGACTAACTTAATCATCAGCTCAGCTGTTGTCTGTCAATATTCTTATGCAAGGATTTTAAGACTCAGGAACAGTGTGGGACTAAGAGGAGCCAGCCCTTAACAAAATATCTGAAGAACACAGAGACACTGATGTTGCTATTAAATAAATAATAAAATCCTCACGGTGTATCTTGGACACATGAGACATATTTTCTTTCTAAATGTATTGCAACAATATACACTGACAGCATGGCTTAACCAACAGACTCAGTCTCTAGTTGCAGAGGATGAAAGTCCTAAATTCCTAAATCAAGGTGCCCACAGGATTGGTTTCTCAGGAAGCCTCTCTCCATGGTTATGCTTGTCTGGCTCTCATCTGTGCCCTCACATGGTGTCTTTGCTGTGCGAGGGAATGCTGCTGTTTTCCTGTTTCTCATAAAGCCACTAGTACTGTTGGATTAGGGCTCCATCCTTAGGAACTCATGTAACTTTAATCACATCTTCAAAAGTCCTGTCTCCAAGTAAAGTGATGTAGGATATTCAGACTTTTCTTGTGAATTTGGGGATGGAGGTGGACACAAATCAGCCTATAGCATTCATAGGATCAACAATGAGCATTATGAGATGGAGTGCCAGCACTAGAAAGTCACATGTGTGGGGTTGTGCTAATAATGGAGAATTATTATAATAATGGAGTGGTTATATGGAGATTCTCTCAGACAATGATCAAGATAACCTAGAAAAGTGAACAGAAAATTTTATTGTAATAATACCAAACGAATGTAAGGAAAAGGCCCTCAAAATTCAAAATCTGCATTTTATAGGCAACATTGTTTTTTATGGAAACACTTTTCAGTAGTTATACTGTTTTTATTTCTGTAATTTTTATCTAGCTTAAATCTTGAAGCTTTTTTAGAGTTTCCTCAGAAAGGTGTCTCCGGTTGGTACACTTTTATTCCTGTGTGCATTTGACCTAAAGCATGTTAAATGAAGTTTTAAATCTTCAGTGTATAACACATTTAATTTTGGGATGTTGGAATATTTATTCAATGACTTCTTTGTTTTCTGACAGCATATTTATAATGCAAAATTCATTTCTTCAAGGAAACCTGCTTCATTCCTATCATGTTATTGCAACAGATCAATGACTAAACACTTCAACTGTAGAATGTCTGAACACATAGCAGGATTATCCTCTCAGAGAATAAATCCAAACCTGGAGCTCTTGATAAAGGGAATGAAGCGTGCTTCCCATGAATAGCTTAAATCAAATGTCAAAAAGGTAGTGGATAAATTGTGTTGCTATAGGATTAAACATATTGTTTCTTGGTAGATTATGTTCAGTGGATTTTTGTTTTCTTGTTAAGCATGTTCATCAACGTCAAGTTTCATTATACTAGTGACAGGTAAAACAGGTTAAAATTAAAATGCATTACAGTAAAGACGTACACACAGCTCTTGCTCTACTAAATTTGTTGTTTGTAAATGTAGTTCTACAATACCATAAAAAAGCAAAGAAATACCTTCTTGTACAAAAAAAAAAAAATCTTTGTTTCCCTGTGGAAATGAGTTCTCTTGTTATTTGTCTCCTTTGTTTAAAAAGTAGGCAGTTGGGGCTGGAGGGATGGCAAGCACAAGGACCTGAGTTTGAGTCCCCAGCACCACGTAAAACTGGGTGTGGTGGCACATGCCTGTAATCCCAGCACTTTGGAAGCTGAAAGCGGGAAAATTGCTACTTAGTCAGTTTGGGAGCAACTTGGATTACAGAGTAAGATCCTGTAATCCAGGAAATAATTTTTTTTTAAAAAAAAAGTACTTAGCAGCCAAGATTGTGACCACTTCATATGAAATTTTGACCTGAGATTGCATAGATGACTATTACACCTAAATTAGTTGTCAAAATTTTCTACGGTGTGTCAGCAGATAAAGAGTTACTCAAAATAAGTTTTATATCCCGTAGTATTATCTTTTGGGAGCACTTGGCTGAAGGTTAAGAAAACTATATCGACAAAAAATGTAGTTCAATGTTTGGAAAACCTTTAGAGTTATCAAAGAGTTATTTGAAAATGCATCTGTGCAAAGAGAAAAGATTCTCTCTGTCTGTGCCACTGCTTTATATCACAGAGTACTCCAGTGCTTGGGAACCACAGAAAATGAAAAGTAGTCATTCCTACCTCTGCAGATTAGAATGACTTAAAAATGGCGAAGCTGAAGAAATGTGGACAAGAAATGGCATAAATTAAGTCTATTTCTGCAAATGAATAAAATTGGAGGAAAATTAAACCTAGCATAATAAAAAACAAATTGTGTGTGTAAGTGAGGGTGTGTGTTGTGTGTGTGTTTATTAATGACTGAAACAAATAGAAAGGAGTAGAGGGGAACAAGAACAATATAAGGAGGATACATTTAGGAGGAAATATGAAAAAGAGGCATGTATTTTTGTTTCTGTCCCTAGGATTTAGTAATTAATTTCAACTCAAATCTCATAATTTTATTTAAAGAAAGTGGATTCCTAACAGTTTTGAACTTCTTCTTTAGTCCTGTCATTGGAAAGAGCATTGTCAAAAAGAATTTTCAAATTTTTATACATACAAGCACATGAGCAAAAATACATTCTTACTATTCAATGAATGGACACATTCTTAGAGACAGGGCATCAACGTTAATCATTTTTGAATACTCAGTGCATAAAATAACCAGTACTTACCTGTTAAAAGACAACTTCTAGACCACCCATTTTTCTCTGAGCCCATACAAGATGTTAAGTAAACACAACATTCTTTATGTGAAGTACTTTAAGATTCCAATACAGGCTGCACCTCTAAACATTCCATAGAACCAGCAACGCCTGTCATTGTGCCACCGCGGCCCCCTACCAGGTCAGGACACTATATGTTTATGAATGAAGTAAGAAGGAACACGGAGGTCAAACTGGATACTGTATGGCGGTATTTCTGTACTGATCATTACCTTATTCTCTTGCAAATGTACTTGCTTAACAGATCCGTCCATCACAATGTTCTTTTTCCTCTTTCTTAGTTTGATTTCTGTGGGAATAATTTTAAAATAAAATCAAATCTCCCTCATTTTAGTAGACAGTTCTGTGAGTTTAAAACTCATTACACATTACTTCAGTGTATAAAATTATCCTAGCTCCCTCATGAATGTTTTATGCATTTTATATTTAAACCTATTACCAGTATCACTTTTTATGATTTCAATAGTGCAGCTTTTGTTTTTAAGAATGTTACAAAAAATATTATCATGTAAAATAGGAGAAGCTTTCTTTTACTTACCAATATGCACTTTTGATTACCCTATTGCATATATTAATAATTTATTCCTTTTTGCTGCTACGCAGTAGCCCATTATAACAAATTATGGTTCATTTCTAATTTATCAATGATTGTTTTTGGGTTAATTCTTTGTTGATTATTTATTAATAAAGCCAAAATAAACACTCATATAATTTTTCTGTGAACACAAATTTTTAGGTTTATTGAATAAATAAATATCTAATGTAGGAATTCTGGTTTGAAAGAGATAATTGTATTTAAGATGTGACACACTCATCGTTTCTCACAGGGATTGTGCCAGTTTGCACAACAACATCATTGAATGAGAGTTCTGTGTTTTCTGTGGGTTTTATGCCAGCATTTGCCCATTTATTACTTCATGAAAAATTTAGTCGAAACTCACCGTTTCCTTCCATATTCTGCTGCCAGCGAGTCTGCACCCACTTTCTTTCCCTTCTGAGACAATGACATCTCTCCTGAGGTTCCATCCTCGGTGCTGGCCTTGCGACCTCTGGTCTCTGATGAATTTAAAAGATGTTCATATTTCACAGATTATTTAATTTTTCTTGTGGTTGGAATACAAATGCTGTCCTTCCAGTGTTCTGTAGCCTAATTTTAGAGGAATCCACAGGACCATCAAATAAAATTTGATTATTAAAGTATTATTTACACAGGTAAATGTAACTACAACAAGCTCAGCCTTTGAGGCATTCTGCCACTTCCCGATGACAATTCCTGTCAATTAAGATAGAATAAATACAGCTCATGTTTCTCTGTCTTTTAAAATTATTAAATAATAAGTATAGATCTATTTCTATTCCCCACAAAATAAGAAGTCAGAGGCAAGGGGGATAATTGTTATTAAAGTAGCATTTATTTTTTATAGATACATTTTAAAGATATGTTTTTTTTTTCTTGAAAATATCTTGATAACTGGACCTTAATTTTCCCATCTCTCTCTCTCTCACACACACACACGCACACACACACATGTGAACACACACACATATATATGATAAACAATGGGTACATTGAGATTGTTTATTTTGTACACACACACACACACACACACACACACACACACATATATATATATATATATATATATATATATATATATATATATATAATTTCAACATTATAATCCTTCTCCTACTCCTTTTGTGCCCCCATCCTCCATCCCCACCCCCACACCCCACTACCACATTCACTTGGTTCATAAAAGGCCTGTGTTCTCATATTAGAGAATATTTAACCTTCTGAGTTTGATTCACTTAATCAAACATGATGAGTCTCAAGTCGCATATACTTAGTTATAAAAGCCAAAAATATAGTTGTCATTGTGGAGGAGTAGTATTCCATTGTGTACATATAGTACAATTTTTTCATCCATTGATCTCTTGACAGATATTTCAGCTTCTTCCACCATTTAGCCATTATTAGTTAGGGAAAACAGTAAGGCGATTATGCAAAAGAATGAAAATAAATTTTTGTTAGATCCAGCAACATAGCTTCTTGGTATTCCCCTCCCCCCCAAATTAAAAGCAATGCTAATAAAGATATATGTATACCTGTGTTTAGATAGCAACACAACTAAAAGTAGACCTTACAATTTTAAACTTATTATATAATTAAATACTAAGTATCTGTCCAGTCCAACTAATCATAGTGTATCTTGTTTTTCAGGTTTCTTAAACTAGATTCTTAAAACATTGTGTACTAAGCTTTTACCTAATAGGATGTTGTGGTTTGGGCTTGAAGTGTCCCCCAAAAGCCTCATTTTCCTATGGATACTGTGTGGAGTCGGGAGGTGGGGCCTGGCTGGATGGGGCGGATGGGAAGCTTGGACTTCACCTGGAGAGGTGTGTACAGGTTCCGCCTTTCCTCCCTGTCTCTTTCTGTCCGGCCACGTTACAAGGATCTCTGCAGCTGGAGCTCTGGCTCTGGTCCTGCCCCTACTCCAGCCCTGCCATGTGCTCCCATCAATTTCCAGCCACCTACCTGTGAATGGACTGAGATCTTCTGAAACTGTAACTTACAATAAATTTTTCATCCTTAAGTTGTGGATGTCAGGTATTGAATCACAGCAGCAAAAGAGTAGCTAAGACATAGGAGTAAAATTTATTTATTGTACTTACTTCCAAAGTAGGACGATCCTAACAGAGATGTCTTACATATTCAACGTAATTTTAGGTATCTGCTAAATATACCATCATTTGCATATTTGAGAATCAAAAATATACTACTTTCATTGATGTTTTCTTCATTGATTTCGCATTCGGGCCCCATTACTGAGAGTCACAGCCCTCGTTTTCCTTCTGTCTCCCGAGCCCACTGTCTTTCAGCGAGTTCAATGCAACATATCTGTAACATCGATCTCATTCCTCTTTTATTTCAATGCCTTCATCATCACCCAAGGTCTCATTCTTCACCACCGACAGTGTCGCAACAGCCTACAAAATCACAAGCTATGTCGATTCTACCTCTTCAACCTACAGTCTTGATTTCAACAACCAGAAATACTATTTAACATGAGCATCTTACTCAGTCTCCAAGATTTTAATGTTTGTCATGTATTAAAGCTTCTCAAATCTGAACTAGTCACAATAGCATGGCTTTCACACTGCATAACTCAGATCCCCCTTGCTTTCCACTGTAACTCCAGGACACTCTATTTCACCGTATTTCACTCCTTTAATTTGCTCAAAATGTCACTTTCCTGTCCTCATTAAGTACTTTCTGACATGCATTGCCTTTGTTTAGAATTACCGCTTCTCCTGCTAATTTTCTCTCTAGTAAGTGTTATAAGTCACTTCCACAGCAGACTGTCTCTTCACTTTTGACCGAGCTCCAAGCTGGGATAGATAAGAAAAACTTTTTGACTGATACTGAATTCTTTTCTGTAGGGAATTAATCAAAATAGAAATAACAATTATCCAAATAGATATAATAATTATCCAAATAGAAATAATCATTTCTTTGTATAGTTATATTTTAGTAATTTCTTTCATTAATAAACTGAAAATCCAATTTAAGCAATTATTCTTATACTCAAAGAGTATAAGAACAATAATAGTATAAGAGTATAAGTATCATGGGATACATAGTGAGTTCACGACCATCATGAGCTACAGAGAAAGACTGTCTCAAAAACCAATCTTCTCAGAAATATAGATCTGAGAATAAATTTAAGAAAGCATTAATGAGAAAAATGAGGATAAACTCCCAATAAAACAATGTTACTGCTATAAACAGATTTCCAAAGCTTTAGAAACATTGCTAATGATTGGGCCAGAATGGTAATAATATTTCCATGAAGATTAAATCCTGGAGACAATTTTATTTTCTGAAAATTAGAAAGACTATTTAACTTTGATAATGTGTTTAAAGATTTAAAAATCTTTGAGAGTGATGAGTTCACTCATTGTAATAGATGATGTGGTAATATAAAATTTCATTGAGGAAGCTAAGTCAAGTAATTATTACTTTGTTTTGATAAAAATATTAATTTCTTAATTGAATTTACCTTAAATCAGGTGGATTAAACTAACTTAAATTTCATGAAAGCCTGCTGGCCATGGATTTTGTTCCCAATATCAAAAAGTTTACGGGTTTATGAAATTTAGCATGGAAACAAATGTGAAGGTAAACATAAAAATTTAATAAACTTTTAAAGACTAAAAGAATAATTAGATCTACATGTATAAGTATGCTTGTATCAGTGACATTTTAGAAAGAAATGAAAGGAACTTAAGAGAATGTGACTTGAATATCAAAGATTAAACTGATTGCACAAATGATGCTCTAAAATATTATGAAGCTCAAGAAAAATAAATGTCACCACAGTTTTTACACACACGGGTTTCTTTTATCTGTATTAAAGTACTAGTATTTTTGATCCCCCATGTTATTTCTGATATTTGATTTTCATTTTTCAAGATGATTTAGAATTGTGATAGAATTAAAAATTGCTATGTGTAATTTTGAAGTACATAATGCAACATGTTTATTTTAACTTTTTCAAGAATATCCACTTTTTAACAAATTTATATGAAAAAGCACGAAGATACTATGAAAAGTACAAAAGGAATGATATGCCTTTCATGTATGTATATACAATAGGCATATATAATATGTTATGTAATACCTGTCATATGATATATTATTATAATATATATATAATTGCAGAGTCTTATTTTTCTCCTCCATGTACTCACATTTTACAAGGACAATGAGAGGCCATTTTACGAGGGATATTTTTCTTCCTTCCTTCCTTACTTATTCCAACTTTTTCCATGTTCGTTTATTCTGCCTTTTTTCTCTTTTTCTCCACCTCTCTCTTTCTCTCTCTCTGTCTCTCTCTCTCTCTCTGTAATTGAAACATAATCTATTACACACTTACACCGTTCTGCAAAATGCCCATGTACCATCAAGTCAGAGGCAGTAGCAACTGGCAATGAAGTTTCAGCCTGTGCTCACAGAGCTATACTTAATGAGTTTCTGAATTCTTTTTAATCTTCTTCCTTTTACTTGCCTCTGTCCTTTGTAAATGCCTATTCTGTGGACTTAAGGCTCCCACACACAACCAGAATTAGGCAAGAAGACAGAACTTTACACAGATTGCATGATTTGCTCTGAGAATTATGTCTGGCTTTCTTCTCTCTTTCAATATTCTATTCTCCTTCTTTTTCTTTCCCCTGATAAATGTATGGCTATGCAGGCATAGAGATTCATCAAAATAGAGGCAGAAACACACACACACACAAGCATATGCATAAACTGTTAACTGATATAAAATAAAATGATTTTATACAGCAAGTATTCCCTTTCCTATTTTTTGACAGTAATTTTATAATTTCATCCTAGATCACCTCTCACTTTTATTTACATACATGAGTACTCATCTTGATGTTTCTCCTGGTCAACCTCCTTTAAAATGGAAAATCATAATTTTTTGTTGACTAATACATTCAAAATGCATTGTAAAGGGTCTAGAAAAAAATATTTATAATTTGTATTTTTAATTAATTGATTGGTGTGATTTTAAAAGCATTCATACTGACCAAAGAGTTCGGTAGTTCTTGGGCATCCATATACAATATTAGATGGCTTTGACCCCAGGTCAATTGCAGATAAAAGCATACAATAAACAGACATAGTTGAAGAATGACAGAAATCAGAGTTTAAAGTTCTTGCCTTCATGCTTGGAAGTGTATTATCAGAAATTACAAGAGAAAAAATCGGACCTGGTAAAGTCATGAAACTCATTTAAGTCTATTGAATTGTGTGCCCATTCAACAATACTAAAGAAATATGAGATAGGAATTTGAAAATAGTTGGAACGGGAATATTAAGAAATTTTATTTAAGTACACCTATGTATATAACTCACAAAGTGATAATTCTAAAAACTTTTGGAATGGTGTTGCATATGTTTGTGCGGGTACATAAGTCCTGATTCAAATATGTCTAAAAAGGAAAATATCCATCACTCTGTGGTGGTATGTAAGTATGGCTTTTCTTTCCTTTTCTCTTTTATACCACATGTAGTCTCTGTTTCTTCAAATATTTTGATGTACTGTATAAAAGTTCACTATTATTTCAGAAAGGTATCTTTTATGTTGCTAAAGATAAGCCTAGGTTGCCCTTGTACAAATTTCATAAAGCTTCAGGATTTTTTTGTGTAATGATAGTGGAACACTCACGATTTCTTCCAAGATTAAGCATGTGTATGATGGTCTAGTATAATTTCTATAAGGAGCAGATGGTTGGTAGTTTAACTTTTTAATCAGGAAGCTGAACTTCAATAGAAGAAAAGAATGATTTTCTGAGAAGTCAGAAAATCAAGTCACTCTGTGCACTTGGAACACTGGCAACGTAATTGAAAAGTGTGAAAGAAGTGACAGGAACTCTGTGTACTTAAACATTTCTCCCAAGGCCTAATCCAAATTTCTCCAAAGTGTGTGACTGTCTTGCATGTAAATTTGTTCTTCATATGAAATTAGACTGAGGAACAAAAATTTTGGCAAACATAATCATCTGCATTCTAGGATAAATTTATACTGAGATATAATTCATATAAGGTACTAAAGAAACTTGGTGCAGTACAGCACAGTCTGGTTTGTTATTTACATTAGGGTTTTTGAGAAATATCAAATAACATGAATAATTACATGTGTGTTCCAATAAAAATTAGGGAGGAAAATATCATAGTCAAACTCGATTGCATCATTTTTGTTTCCTTGGAGGGAATTATTTCTCTTGAGGAACTGCTAATATGTGCTAATGGCTAAGAAAAAAAGTTCGCCTTTGGAAAAGGTGGTTAACTAGAGGAAATATAGTGAGGTAATTTTGCTACCTTGCTCTACAGGAAAGAGGTCATTCTGTGTTTTCTGAGGTAAGGATATTGGATAAATAAGCAGATTATTTATGACTTGATGATCTCAAGTTTTTGCTGAGTTTCACCTAATTCCCATTTTTTTTTGTTGTTCCAGGATATCTATCTATAATAGCCTTACATAGAGCAAGCAAGACTCTGACTCATAAATTCTGTACAATACACTTCTTCTCCAAAATTACTTTAGTAGATGTCCTGATATTTTATGTTTTAGAATGTTTGTGAAAAAAGAGTTTAAGAAACCTCAAAGCTTGAATAGTTTCTCCAGTCAAGCATGCTGATTACCTCTTTGCCTGAAATAAATGGTAACTGATTTTAGTTCTCTAAGAGAATCCAATTTTGTTCCTAGAACATACACATAAACTCTGAAGAAGATGAATTTGATTTAAACAGAAATACACATTTAGGCACACTTCACTGTGTAAATGTTGACACATCTCATCAGCAAACAAACTAAATGATACAGTTCAGCTTGAAGAGCTTTTATATTTTGCTGCAACCTACCATCTCTTTATTACTTAGCAGGTTAACTTGCAGGAGTAAAAGAATATTTATAGGTTTAAAATCTAATATTTAATACATTAAGGTAGGCTTAGGAGAGAAATGTCTTACTGCCATTAAATATTAATAGACTGCAGCAGCTTATAAAAGAAAATCTATAAGATGCAATGAATATATTTTGAATATGGGATAAATATATCACAACCGCTAATTAGCAGTGGCAGAGATTTGAACTCATCCTGCATACATTTTAAAACACACTAAGCAGTTCTTAAAATAGAATGGAAATCAGTGCAATCTACTTGTTTCCCAGGGGGGGAAAAAAACTGTCTAGTTTATCATTTTTTTCATTAACCTGACTCAACTGTATTTAAGATTCCTTAATAGAAGTGATTTTAGTGTTCATACACCTATTGGCCTTCACTTCCGTAAGTAGTGGACAGTTGTACCTTTTAACTGAGAAGCTGAACTGTAATAGCAGAAGAACCAATACCTGTTAATGAGAGTTTGCATTATGTTTTCTCAGTGCTTTTTGCTTTTATCCCACACTTCAAGTAGATCAAATCTCCATTTTTCAAGTCTAAGGACTGGTTAATATAATTGAACTAATCATATAATTAATACTGAGAAAGGAGTAAGTAGGCTGAAGACATTCAAAATTGTGATTATAATGGAGTACTAAATCAATTTCTTACTTGTTGGAGCTTCAGCCTATGTATTGAAAGAATATTTCAACTTTAAAACTGCAAAGCAGTGGTTACACAAGTTACTTAGTGTGTTTTCTTATAGCTGATGTATAATACACAATGCATGTCAGATATTATCACTCTGGCTTCACCGTCCTCTTTATTTTAGAAATCAGTATCAGTTAATTTCTAAAATTCAACGACTTATTTTTAGCACCAATTTGTTGATATGGCCACTAAGATAATTCAGAAATTACTGCACATATTATCTTGTAATTTCACTTTAGATTTTAGATTCTACAGATTCATGTAGACTGATAAACATAGGTATCCATTATCATGTTTCACCATAATACACAATATGTGTTTGAATTATTTTCTCAACAAGAAAAATTTAAAAATATGTAAAGACTAAAATGTTCATGGTTGTAGTCAGATGTCACACGTTATCATCATGCTAGTAATTGTGAGCACTAAACCTATCACAAAGATCTGGCTGGTAAAAGCAAACATGAAATCACTGATTAGCAGAAGAAGATAGAACCTAAACAAGTCTGATGACAATTAGCTGAAAAATTGACGATCACTCAAGAACACTAATATTTAAGATGTTGCTATAAATATTTTAAAAGAAACACAAAAAAATGGACATAAGTCCATCAGTGGATTTCAAAGTGAAAATGACATGTTAAAATAAATGCCAATACTTCTGTTAAGATGATCTATATCGTATTTAGTGATAAAAATTACAATTTAATGAACTCAAACCTTAAATTACTCATTACTACTCTAGGATGAGAAGATAGCTATTGTGATATTTAATAAAAGAAATTACTAGAGATTAGAGGACTTTAATTTACCAAGGTCACATAATTTTAGCATAGTGAAATGTGAAAACATATACATATTTTTCATATTGTAGCCAAAACATTATATATATCAATTCTCTCTTGTATTGAATAATTCTTAGAAATGTTAGAATTAAAATACATTTCAACTAGATCTAAATTCTAATACATGCACACAGATTTGTTTGTTATTTTGCCTAAAATCCTATTTTTATCTTATTTTACTCTTGTAAATCTGAAGAGTTTTCTTAAAGTCAACATTTGTAGACAACATATTGAGGAAATGAGTGTTTGCTATGTGCGCTACAGGATCCATATACTGGTAACATTGACTTTCTTAAGTTTAGACCTTGGTTCAACCCTATAAAATTACTAAGTTCTGACACACAGCCTTAGCAGCAGTAATTTTACGTTTTAAGAAATTTTGACTACTTTTTTGTTTTTTTTTTCCCTCATTGTCAGTTTCTAAAATGGATTTCTTTGAAGTGTTGACAACCAAGATAATAAATTGTTTTTCTAAATAAACAGAAGTAGTATGACGTTTTAGTTATACATGAGAGATTCTTTACAAGAATATCTTGCATCATGTGCGATCAACACTGAAACATTATCTGTTCATGATTGGAATGTGTCTTAATCACCAAGCAAAGCCCTCTTGCCTCAAACCTCACTTTTAAGTCCCCTTATTACATCATTTTACAAACAAATTCAATGGACAATTGTTGGTTTTCAGTTGTTCTTGATGCTTTTATGAGCATACCTAAGTGATTTTTTGTTTGTTAATTTCTGAGAATATTTGGCTGAAGGCGTATGTGGCTTCTGATGATAATCTCCCAAATATGATGTGTCAGAGACCTCGGGGCTTAACATTCCTGACCACCTGGGGCCAAGTTCTTTCTTTAAAGAAATCTTCAAGTATTAAGTACCCAAGTTCAATTCCCCAGCACCAAATAAGCTGTGTGTGGTGATGCATGCCTGTAATCCCAGCACTCAGTAGGTTGAGCCAGGAGGATTGCCATGAGTCCAAGGCCAGCCTAGGCTACAGAGCAGGACCCTGGCTTAAAAGCTGTCTTAAGTATGTTCAGCCTTCTTATGTAAACATTGTTAAGCCATCATAAATATGTAAATATTGTTAAGCCTGAATGTTTTCTGGTGAACAACTGGACTATAAAAGGAAGCTCGTACTGAATAAATCGTCTTTTGCCCCTGCAAGAGTCCATCTTCCTTCCTTTCTTTCTATCTCTCTTTCTTCTTCTTTTTTCATCTGCGTTGCCCCACTCGTGTACCCAGTTGACTGACTGAACTGGCTCGGTCAATGATGCCTTTGACTAGTTTTGACAACATGATAAATATTTTGGTGCCTTTGATGTGCCAAGAATCATTCTAGGGACTGAAGTCCAACGAGTAAACAGGTTATGGGAATGTCAACTTTATTAAGCTTATATTTTTTGGGGGTGGGGAAAAGATAGTAAATAATTAAAAACGTTGATCATTGATAATGAGATCTTACAGAGAAATAAATTAAACTAAGTAGATGTCAAGTAAAGTAGAACATAACGATGATTTAGGAAAAGATATTAAAATTTTCTTCCATTTCAGCTATCTCATTGTGCGTAAAAAGTTATTGCAACATGTAAAAACTTTAGACAACTCTTTTATTGAATCTTCCAATTTTTTCATTTTCAATTTGTGCAGAGAGAATTCTTTTCCTCCTGGTGGGAATGGGAGATTCTTCTGCTCCATGTTGCTCCACTGTTGCACAAACTTACGTGACAGACAGGATGAGTTTGAAGAGTCCAAGTGGGCTTCACTTTCTGGAGTGGCATTTTATGGAAGTGATCAGAACAGGAATCCTGGGCCATTTAGGGCTTCTTCAGTGTGTAATCTCAGAGAAATTGTGCTTGTTTGGTGATGTCTCCGAGCTCCATGGTAGAGAATGGAAGTGGAAGCTTTCCATAACTTAGTCTTTTCCTAGAAGCTATCACAATATCATTCTCATATTATCTTCGTTAAGAAATCTCTGAGCTTACCCAGGCACAAGGAACAAGACCATAGCACAAAAAGTGGACGGGGGGGGGGGGGGGATGTCAAGGAACGTTCCTAGTTCCAAGTTCCTAAGACTCAAAAGCAGAGTGAGTTACATGCAGGCAAACACTCAACATTTCAAAAAGTGCTTAAGAGCAAGATTGCATACATGCATGTATGCTTGTGTCATTAACTGTCAAAAATTATATGTATTTTGGTTTGGATTGGAGTGTCTCCTTAAAAGTCTCATGCATTTAAATGTTATAGATTGTCAACAGAGCCATGTGATGCTGGGAGATTGGAGCCTAGTCGGGAATCTAATTTGGATTAATGGCATGTAAGTTAGAATTGGCGGCGAGTAGTGACCACACCTTCCACACTTGGATGCAGGAGGGGCTAATCACTGGGTGGAAACCTGGAAGGATATAGGAGCTGCTTCCGGCCTTCCTTGGAGGACTGGTCTCAACTAGTCTCAATTTGCCTTCCTGTTTGTGATGTCCTGAGAAGCTGCCTCCACCTCTGTCTCTGCCCTGCACTTCCATTACTGCCTGTCACCCCTGAATGGACTGTGACCTTCTGAAGGTATGAGCTAAAATAAACCTTTCCTTTCCTAATATTCTGGATGTCGGGTATTGAGTCACAGCAACGAAAAAGAAACCGAGACACTATGTTAGCAGAATGAGGCCTAAAAACCTCAGTTTATGATTTGAAAGGAAACAATCAATGTTTTTGCTAATTCACCTTACACTTAGAATTGAATGGTTGAGGATTAAAATGGACCAGAAGTCTTGAAAGAGTTCTTCAGCACACAGCCTCTGGATGATTGAGTTCATTACATTTTGTCACCCATGGTACCCTGTGGTAACGCTTGTTGGTGTTGGAGATCGATTCCAGGTCCTTCACACCGAGCTACAGAGACAATTCCTTTTTCATTTTGAGACAGGGTATTCCTAGATCATGGAGTTTGTTAGGCTGGGCTTAAATTTGTGATTGTCCTGCTTCAGTTGCTCAGAGTGCTGTGATTTCAGGCCTGCACCACTGCGCCTAGAACGTAGTTCTTTGTAGTCCCGATTTTCACAAACTCTTTCTCAGCACTGGTTCCTATTCTTTCTGTCTCTTCAAAGCCGTCTCATTTTTCTCGTTTTGTATTCTGTATAAAAAATTACTTGTGAAGAAAAAAGTTCTCTTGTTAATTAATGTTAATTCTTCCTTTAACCTGACTCAGATCTTAGTTACATGGACTGAAACACTTACCTTAGCCGGAAGTGAATATAGAGCTAGCAAAGGGAGCGGAATATGTAAAGAACAAGATGGTGGTGTAATTTCCAGAATCCTTACTTTTTACCTTTGCTTTCACCCTTATATTTCAATAATTCTTGAAGTTCCATGCACATTCACTCCTGGTTTTGTTTCTTACTTTATTGTTGAGAAGTGTGTTCACTTTTGAGCGTCTGTAAACAATCACACATATTTCAAACATGATTTTATAAAATAAAAATACCTAAACTTGGCTAGAAAACTCGGTGACAATTAAAACTATTACTAAAGAAGATATACCTGCATTTTTCACTGTTACAATATTTATGAATGGATAATTTTATTACATATGTGCACCAGAATTCCATCCCTTTATGATTGGTTCACTGCATTTTTTCTACACAGAAGACATAAACTCACAGACACATGCTATTTTATTTCTCTACTCTCTCCTTAATTGCTCACTCATTAAAAATCATTTGGGGACATCAGTATATATCAAATGTGAGGTTAGGTTTTGAAATGCTTGCCATGACAGTATTTGCATAAATATTGTTTTACAAATGAATGGGAAGGTTTATCAGGATTTATTTGAACACTTAAAGTCCTACCTCATATTTCTTCGTTTGCATTGAATTATTATGTCAAAGGTGTACAGGTGCAAACTTACATATTACTGTTTAATATGCTGCTAGAGCTGTTATTTCCAAAGGGGTTCATTCCATTTTCTTCAAGTAAACCACCTACATCAGAATCATCTGGGAATCTTGTTACAATACAGATTGCTTGACCCTAGTACATTTAATAAATCAAAACTCTCTAGTGTAGGGTTTGAACACCTGCATTTTTCCAAAGCCTATCCAGTGACACTTGAAAGATGTATTCTGCAAATACGTTGCATGTCTCAGTCATTTCAATTTGTCAGAAAATTGACTGAATTTACATAAATTCTCCCCCGTTACACAAGTGATAGAAATATAAATTAGAAAGTTAGTGTTTACTTTCCCAATGCAAACATATACAGGAGGGACTGCTACTTTTTTTTTTCTTACTGATGTAAAAAGCATTTACCTTATTTAAATCCTCAGCAGTACAGAAGCATTGACCCACCATAACTGGATTCGGCTTGTTTTGAAATTCTGAACTAAAGGTAAGCATTTATAAATATAAAATAGTGTTAACCCTAAAAGCAAATGCTTTATGTGTTCACATAAATTGTTATTTTCAATGAGGGTTATCCTGTTTAGTACAAGATGTCTAGCAACATCTTGCATTTGCTAGATTCCAGTATCATCTCTATACTTTTGACAAGTAAAATATCACAGATAATTTAAACTATAACCAGAGGCAGGGGCTGGGTGTTATCTGTGGTCAGGAACCACTGATTTATCCCCATATTTAATAAGTAGAGTCACTAAAGCATCCTACACTTCGTGTATTTTTCCTTGATCTTTTTCAATTTTTATAAAGTAGCATTGTTAAATGATTATTATAATCAGAGCTCTACAAAGATTCTAGAAAACACAAGACAAGTAAAACTGCCCATGGTAATACACTTGAAGGAATAAATTCTCTTTTGATTCTTGTACTTCAGTGGAAATTTTTTAAATGATTATTATGATTTTCTGAATTAAGAAAGTAAGCTTTGCATATTATGCTGACATACTTGTGTGTGTTTATGTGTGGATACTTGCTTGTAACATTCATACTAGAACTTTAGACTTTACTTAAAAAAGAACTTTCATGTGGTGAAAAAGAGTTTTACTGTAAGATGTTGCAATGTCTCGTAGTTCATAGTAATATTAGCTCAAAGAGCAAAATAGAATATTTGGCCCAATTTGCTTATAAAACTGTCATTTGTATTACTATTCCATTTTCAAAGATTCTTTTATAGGGGTCATTCTTTTCTAAATCTCTTAAAGCTATTGTTCCATATGAAAAGATAAAGTTCAATTTTAAGAAATTGTGGAGGTTAGCTCACTTTTTTCATTTTAAACTCAGAAATCCAATTTAGGACTTAATCCTTCTGTATGATAATAAATGATTCCATTTTCATTTAGTTTTTGAAACAATTACAGTAGGATTTGAATAAATCAAACTCCTACCAGTGGAATAGCCCAGAACTATGATCTTTTGTGAACTCATCTTATTACAGTGTACTGGTTTCAGATATAGCAAGTTATTTTTCCATTTTATCAAGCAAAGTAATTTGCACTTTAAAGTAATAGAAGCAAAGCTTTAGAATTGAAAAGAAATTTATTGGCTTCCTTACATTTTTACCTATTGTATGGAGTAAGGTGTTTTAAAAGGTAAAATAAAATAGCTATGAGCAACATAGTTTTTAAAGGTAAGAAATATCAAGTGTTAAGCTTTAGTTTTCTTCTAAACTTGATTGTATTTATAAATCTGAAAAAAAGATGCTGATCTTTTTTCAGGTCATAATTTTATACTCGGTGATGTGGGATTATTAACAGAGATAACTGTATTAAATGTCTCAGGGAGAATTGAATGAGGTATAGATGAAAGTGTGTCACTCAGGCACAGGCAAAGAAGGGCCACAGAAAAATCATAAAAATGCATGTAGTCTTAATTTTCCTGTGCTTATGTGTGTGTGTGTTTGACTTTAACATTCATCTAAGAGCTTTATAATTAAGAAAAATTATGTAAGCTTTCTATATTCCCACTCAAATATATGTGTTTCACCCCATTTGTGGAAATATCATCTGTTTTTTATTTATATTTATCTCTAGACATTTTTATTCCAAATTTCTGCATTGTTGGTAAAATAAAAGTATGATTTCTTGTAGTATGTTGATAACATACCTATTTTCCTAAATTCAAGGAAAAATATTCTAACTTTTCTATGAAAACAGTTTGTTTTGTGAATGCTAGTTTTACTATTCCTTAATAGATTCTGTGTTATATTTGTTTTCTGATATCATTGAACTAGGAGAGTTTCTACTTCAATGCTCGATAGACACAGCAGCACTGAACATTCTAATCTTATTTTTGTCAGTGAAATGTTTTTCTACAAAATGCATATATACTAGTTATATTTTGTTCTGTTCTTCACCATTTGTCAGAAAAAGGAATAAAAATAGTGAAGTGAGTCAGAAGCAGAAGGTGAAACATCAGATGGTCTCTCTGATATGAGAGACCCAGATCACAACCATCTCATGGAACTTCAGACGGAAGACAAAGCGAAAGAGGGGCACAGGGTGGGGGTGAAGGGAGGGAGGTGTGGGTAGGGGGAGGGACAAAAGGAGAGCAGGAAAGCCCTTGTCACCTTGACGAGATACGCATGTGCACAAAATGCTCAACTCCATTGTAAACCTTAAATTCTGCACTTGTACATATCAATAAAATGGGAAAAAAAGAAACAATCCGAGATACACTGTAGATGAAAGGCAGCTTATTTCTAGACAATGTGTGATAATTTCTAACCGAGATGTGGCTAGTGTATCTATGAATTATAGCAATATTGAATATAAATTCCAGAGTGTTTGTGTTTCTGATGTACAAACTATAAAACTCTTTTAAAAATAGTTACAAATACATAAAATGTATTCTTTATAAAATAATAAGCACATCTAGGCTATGTGTATAAACTATTTTTCTGTGGAAAATGACATTTATTAGTTTAAGAGTTTCTTTACTCAGTGTCTTGGGATGGATTTCACTCTCTGATTCTATCTTTTTATTTTTGGCTTAAGGGAATATGTTTATCTCTCGATATATATTTGAATAGGTGTGAATTGCAAGTCAGTAGATAAGCAAAGCGTTCTCGAAGAACATGTCAAATAGTTTATAGAAGTGTGTGTTGCTGTTGAAATCTGTCTGAACGTCTTGTATTGTCAGAGATATTCCTTTGGCTTATTTTCTGTGATGCCAGTATGATAAGTTTCTCTAGTGTCTGCAGAATGGAGGAACTTTACAAAATTGTCCTTTCAGTATTATAAACATAATATTATCTATCTACCAAAGATAATTTTAGGTTAATCTCTTTTTATATTCTTAGTGTAAAAATAGACTTAAATATTTGATTTGTAAAATGGAATGTTGACATTCACAGCTTGCTTAACTAAAATTCAGAAAGTATACAGAGACTGTTTCTTTGTGATAACATAGATAGAGATGAGTATCACAGCCCTTCCCTGGGCACAGCCCATAAGGTAGAGCCAAGAGCCTTGCTCTTTCAAGTCATCTTGAAGCATCTGCATAGGCAAACCCAGCCTCAAAAGTGCTTTGTAGGACCAGTTCAGCTCTCATTAAAAAGGCAAGAGTTCCAGTCCATCATTTTGCAATCTTTCTTGCGGGTGCCCCTTCCCATAGGTATTGTCCGTCAAAAGAATCTCCTGTGTGCAGACCACTACAGCAATTTTGTTTTCTTGGAATATCAATTTAAGATGATTTTAGTTTATTCTGTTTTTAAATATATTCAATTCTAATTATTTGTCTTATTCACATTGCTGTTGCTTCTGTCCACACTGTTGTTATATCCCTAACAATTGTAATAGATGTTCTTAGTATCCTTTAATTACATGTAATTTGTAAAAATATACCTCATTCCTTGCTTTAACAATAATTTTTAAACAGGCCAAAATATATTGTCTATTTACAGAAGAGAAAATTGAAGTTTTGTACAGGTAGTTAATTAATTTGTCTAAGGTTACATAAGAAATATTTCATCTGAATACGAGCTGGTATTGGCTTTCATTTACTTTTTTCTCCTGAAGTACCAAGGGATCCAAACATGCCGTATTTTTTGTACCTGAATGTTCATACAACAATATCTAAGAATGTAAAAAGAAACTAAAGTTCCAAAACTAATCAGTGACAATATTTAGAGAAAAATAAGCTTCTAAGAAATCTTTAAAGAGTTATCAAATACTACTAAATTTGATGTTTATATTATCTTCAATAATTGCAATTATTTCAACATCTATTAAGACGAATATCTTTTTCCCCTTCTTTCTATCATTGCTCGATATCCACTCATTTCTCCTTTTTCTCTCAGCTTCACTCTCTGACTTTGATTGTCCTCAACATCAACAACAACAACAAAAAAGGATTATTTTCCACCTTATTTTGTGGGGCCGCATAATGCTAAAATTAATGCTAAACCCAACACATTTTATGAGACCCAAATAATGCTAAAACCAGCTAAAAACTGTAAAAAATGTAAAATTACAAGAAATAATGAGATGATTTTTGTCCTACTTTTAACTGTTTGCTAAGCCAGCAAATGCAAACTTAGTAGATGAAGACGTTTTATAATAGAGTTTATGGTGTATCTCCAGCATTTCCCAACCAAAGACTGACAGTCAGAAAAAAAAAAATTAACCAGATAAAAAGAAACACCAGATGAATATATCAACCTTTTTCCTTAAAAAGTTGAAATTTAGATGAAATGGAAATAATGGTTGGGAAGCAAAACTATTCAAAATGGAACTGAGGGGGGAAAAAAGAGAGAAAGTATGTTGCATGAACTCTTACAAACTTCAATATTAAGTGAAAACCTGGTCAGAAAGCAGATTCCAGGGCCAACAGATGTGGGAGGCGGAAGGAGCTGGCACATAATAATAATGGCAATTGCAGCATCCAAATTATTGTGTAGGCATCATTTCCGAAGGACAATTTCTCCTTAACCAAATCTTAACAGGCTTCTCCTGGCCTCTTCCTCAGCCAGACCTCTATGGCTAGACCTGCACAGACCAGCTATAGCAACCATTTGACAAAAGCAATTTAGAGAGAACACCCCACCTGTGATATCTGATCATTCCCAACATTTGAACCTGTTTTTCATTCCCCCGCCTTTCTCTCTTCAGCATCCCATCACCCTGCCCTGACTTAACCCAGAACAGTGTTACGTCACTTGTGCAAAGGAAGCTCCCATCGTGGGTGTCTTCTCTCCAAAACTTTCCACCTATCGACACCCCACCATCCCACTCCTTGGCTAGACATTCTTATATATCCTTGCTATTCCCAACACTGAGTCCAATCCTATACTACTGTCATTTTCCCCCTTAGTTCAATAATTTCTGGATACAGCCTCATTTCTCCTTTATTTCTCAGCGTCACTGTCTGACCCTGATTCTCTTCAACAAAAGAGAGGATTATTTTCCAACATATTTTATGAGACCCACATAATGCTAAAAACCAGCTTAAAAAAACAGTAAGAGATGTAAAATTACAATAAAAACTCACCCAACCATGGTGCTACAATCCTAATAATTAGACAGAAAATTAAATCCAGAAAGTGAAAAAATAGTAGAAAATTTCAAGATTAGTTTGCTTTAGATCAGTAATGCAAAGTTGGTTTAACAGTTGAAGCTGCTACATAAACAGAATTAGTAAGGTGAAACAATATTACTTAAGTAAATGTAGAAAAGCATTTGAGGAAATTCAATTTTAAGAAATTCTTAGCAACCTGACCTGGTGGCACAGGCCTGTAATGTCAGGACTATTGGAGGCTGAATCAGGAGGATCCCGAGTGGGATCCCAGTCTGGGCAAACTAAATTAGTGAGAATTTACCTCAAAATCAAAACTTAAGAAATTAAATTTTGGATAGAGTGTAGTGTGAAGTCATTGAGTTTCATCTCTAGTACCCCAAAAAGGAGAAAGCAATTAGAAAAGAAAGAAAGAAAGAAAGAAAGAAAGAAAGAAAGAAAGAAAGTTAGCAAGATACATATATGACAAACTTCTCTAATGTTATGAAGTAAATCTTTATGAAACCCTATTAAAATTTCAATTTTAAAAATATAACGAGGTTATTCTGTGTGAGAATAGATAAAAGACATCTATTATGTTTAATGACAGTTAAACCATTACCAAACCTTTTATAGTAGAACAGGAATCAGAAATAAAATATGAAAGAATTGCAAAGAGATACATAAGACTACCTGTATTTACAAATGAAATATTTTATGTAGAAAATTGAAAATACCTTAATATAAGAAACTACAGGTACTTGCCAATCACCAATTCCCTAGAAAGTAAGAAAATAAAATAAAAATTATGGAAGAACCATATTGACAGAAAAAAAGACATTATTAAGAGAAAATGAAGCTTTAAGATGTATATAATGCTTATTAGTTAGAAGCCTTTCTAAAATAAAATCAATTATAATCCCAACAATTTTGTTGTGGAAACTGACAATCTAACTCTTAAAATATAGAAATTTAAGTGTCGAATGCCCAGAGCACTCTGGGAAAATAAAAGTTGAAGGGATTACACTGCCGAGTCTCACAACCTATTATAGTTGGAGTACTAAAAACAAGGGGTGGGCAGAAGAGCGGGCTAATAGCATCAAGCGTTGAAAATGTTGGATTTAAAACTAAAGAGAAAAAATTGATGTTGGACTATACAGAATTTAAAGGCTTTTACTTTTTAAAGGATATATTAATGACAGAAAACGACTGATCACTGTGACAAAAATTTGGCTCCTTGCCGTGCGTATAGCAATGATCACTATGTGTAGTCTTTTAGTTAGTTTTGGGATTTTGCTGCTTACAAATAATGAACCTCTTAAATTTCTAAGAATTTCCTCAGTTGGCCAATAAATTGTACTGTTATCATTCAAATGAGCAATACAAAATTTCCAACCAGAACATTTCAATTTTTGAAGAATATGAAAACAATTACAAATGTTTCAATTGAAAATGACTTTAACAAGAAATTTAAAAAATTAATACAGCAATGGTCTAAAAAAATTGAAAGGTGGTCATCACTTGTCATTAGTAAAGTATATGTTTGAGACACAGTCTCACTCTGTAGCCCAGGCTGGTCATGAACTCACTATGTAGCAAGGCTGGCCTTGAATTCATGACAATCCTCCTGTCTCAGCACTCTAGAGCTTAAATTACAGGTGTATTCAGCCAGATGTGGTAGCACAGAACTATAATCCCAGCGTTCTGGGAGGTGGTGTGTGATTTCAAGCCCAACCTGGGCAACTTGATGATGTAACAAGATCTTGTTTCAAAATAAAAAGTAAGAAATGGCTTGAGGATGTAGGTCAATGCAAAGGCCCTGGATTTAATCTCCATAATAATGAAACAAATGAATGCTGCCGAGAATTCAGAATCCCTATACCAAGGCAGGTTGGATAAAGATTACTTAAAAAGCGAAGTGAAACAAAACAAAACAATGACAATAATAATTTGATCTTATATTTCAAGCACTGACTGTCATAAACTGCTAGGATAGTTCATCATATTTAAATTATTACAATTACTTTGGGAAAACTTTTGGTAGTGCTCATGAAAAATTACATTTGTATTTATTCTATGAGCCAGTAGTTTTTTCTTATTTATATAACCAAAGACGTAAGTATATATTATTATAAAGCTATTCATAAAATTCTTCATAACAGTAATGCTCAAGGTAGGCTAAAATTGGAAACAATAATAACGTATATAGTCAGTTGAGTGGGCATTGAGTAAATAGATCATATAAAAACATGCAATAATAAGACGGTGCATCATACTCTCCTTGAAATAAATACATATTAAAATACAATGTGAATCAAATATAGCAGACTAAAAGTAATTATTTCTACATGATTCCATAATGTTAAGTATAAAGAAATAAAGAGTATATTCTAGAAATCATTGAACCATTTTTCTTGGGGAGGAATGTACAGGCATTAAGGGAGAAAAAGCACCAGGAGACTTCTAGGATATTGATAATATTTTACATCTTCATTTGGACTGTGTGTAAATCCATGAGCGTATTGTTTTCTGCTGATTATCAAAGTGAAAAATTATGATTTGCATATTTTTTATGTATACATTGTACATTAAAAGAATATAAATTAAAATGTTTCAACAATTATCATTAACTTTTATTTTTCATTAACATAGAAGTTTCTAATTTATTAAAAAAAACCTTTTAAAAAACCTTCCTATCTGAAAACCAACCACTCTGTGTTTCACACGTCTGAGGCATTAGTGTTGCTGAAAATGAAAGTTAACAACCTTAAACTTAGAATCTTAAGGGGAAATTTATTTTTTATTACAAAAAGTTAAAATGTATCAGGTAAAAAGAACATAGCAAAAAAATAACATGTTTCATGCTTGGCGTAACAAACACATTTCTAATGTCTGATGATGTTTACTTTCTAATGTAGGTGTTTGTTGTGTACTTACAATTCTTAGCAAGTGCCATGAGACCAAGATTTTGCTAATCCGCATGATAAAGTCTCAGATGTTTCTTTCAATCTTATTTTCCCCTTGAATTTCAAGCTTTTATTCTGTGTGTTGTCATTTTCTAATAACGTTTTTCTGGGCATGCTGCAGTTGCTCACACAGCTATCAAAGCCAAGGTCATCAGTGTCCAGGTTAATGAGCAGGTTAGGATCATAGTAACTGTTCCCTGCTCCCTATAATAAATATTCTAGGGAAAATTGGGGCAAGAAAAAATTACAAAGAACCTTTACATATTTATATTGGTTAGTGTGTAGATCAAATACAGATAACATGAGTCTGACCGTTAGTGAGGTTATGTCAATTTGAGGTAATCAGGAACGATGCCTAGATTAGGCAATTAAGAACCACCTTGGATTAGAGTATGAGTGATTTGTGAGGGGAGAATATACACCGGGATGTGAGAGGCCCAACTGGGAACTCAAACTCTATCCAAGAAAAGAAAAAGAAAGATGGCTTCAGCTTTTTCCTTTAGGGAGAGACTGAACTTGATGGGAGTTGGCTTCCTGTTTGTGATGTCATGAGAAGCTGCCTGCATCTCTACCTCTGACATGTACTTCCATTGCTGCCAGCTGCGCCTGAGTAGTTTGTGACCTTCTGAAATTTTAAGCTCAACTAAACCTTTCTACTCTAAGTATGTGGATGTTGGGTATCGGGTCACAACAATGAAAAAATAACTAAGACAATTAGTGTTAGATGTTTAATTATTTTCCCTCCATGAGATCAACTGAAAGTTGAGAAGGGTATGGTAACAATGATATGGCTTCATCTATACTAGAAAACCTAATTCATATTTCAGGCATAAAACACACAATTAGTTTCTCACAGGAAAGGGATTGATCAATCACTAGAACATTAGTACTAGAATGTTGCCAAGCATATAAAAGAAAAAATCAACATCATTCTATCAACAACTCAGTGGATTTTGTGAATTTTTTTTGAACAGGGTTTATGCTATTTAATCCAGACCGGCCTTGAGCTTGCTACATACTACAATCTGGCTCATAATATTCCTGCCTCTGAACATTGTGGCACCAAACTCAGCTCTTACCACAGAGAGAAATGAAAAATTACAACTTGTATAAATTATATTGTACAAGGTAAAAGGAAAGGATTTGTAGTCAGTCTTAAGCCCCCACCCCTTTATTTCTCACCATAGTTTCAATTTTGCCAGTGCTTAGTAATACTTGCAAAGTAAAGCAAATATCTGGAAAAATAATGAAATTCAGTTCATATTAAAATTGGTCTTTTATTTAATATTTCATAGCCTTGCCTCATTTTGACCATACACATTATTAATTATCCACGGGTATAAAGTATTTGAAGAGCGATCTTAACATTTTAACATTATTGTGTATGTGTGTGTACTCACACACATTCAAATTTTGTTTGTTGCTTTTTTTCTAACACTTTGTCTTCTCTTTGGGCAGAATAACACCATGATCTTTCTATTAAAAAATTATTTTACCCTATTTTAAAATTAAGAATTTCCAGTAAAGATTATTTTCCCTTCTTGGATAAACATGGATAAGCAGCCTAATCATTTGTGTTGCCATTTTCATTAACTTTTAGAACTTGGTCCAAGGTTCAAGGTAGACCTGAACCAGAAAGGAACCAATTTTCATGTTCAAATGTGTAGTTGAAGATGTGAATCTGAAACCGTTGATGGGTCTTCTTCCAGTTTGTACCCAGAGTTTGTGAAATAGCTACAGAATGGGGTGAAATCAGTGTCAGGACCTTAATTCTGAGACAAACCAGACTGGTTATACCACAGTTTGGATCCATTTGCTTGCAGCAATGTTGATTTTATGAATTTCAAATCTTGTCTTCCACATGGGCTAATTCAGATGGAATTTTGTTGCTTCCAATATCAAGAATTTTAATTATTTTAGAATCTAACACAAGAAATAGGGAAATTGCTTGGTGCCGCATAGAAGGACGACAAGTATGCTACTTACTAAACAGACTTAAATTATTATTGGCTTATCGAATTTTCACACAGAGGATGCAATTTTTAGAAACTGATTAGAAAAATGTCAGCATATTAAATGACGTCGTTTAATACTTACGCCCTTCAGCATGTGTCATGACAAGTACAAGCTTAGGTTAAAGTTAGCTCATCTGAAATCCCACGAGAACAGCTAAGCGGCTAGCTAGTTTTTTAAGTAGATGTTCATGTGGCGAGTTGACGGCGGTTCCAGATCTGAGGGCTCAGACTATCATGAGCCCAGCCACACTACAAAAGTCAATTACCTGCGCCGTGGTGGGGTTCCTGCATACCTCGGGAAGACTCAGAGGAACCGTGGCATCTGCGTCCTTCGGACCCTCTGTTGGACTTGTTGGTGAGCTGCAAATGAACAGTGACGGAGATGTCTGAGCTTGGTCAGCATTCACCTGTGGTTTATTTACAAGTTGGTGCTCAGAGTGATGACAGGAGTAATGCAGTAAAAGCCACAGAAGGAGGAGCAATGAAGTGGCAGTAAGGGGAACATAGTAGCAATCGTAATGATAAAATCAGCCTGCATATTAGAGTTCAAATGCCTCAGAATACCGTCTCCTTTACAACATATCCACTTTATTCAAGTAACTTCATTAAATAAAATTTGCATTTGTCAAAAATTTTACTCATAAAATAACATCTGGCTAGAAGCAGTGGCTAAACTGTGGAACATTACTTCATGTCTACAATTTTCTCTCCTTCGAGGCTGCTATCTGTTTATTATTCCCTTTCGTTATACTGGTTCTAGGTAGTGAAAAGTGGACTGAGAATGCAGTTTAGTGGTTAAAATGCTTGCCAAGCCTGTGCAAGGCCCTGAGTTTGATTTCCCCAGAACCACATGAAAACTAGCCCGGTGTGGTAGCATACACTTGCAATCTCAGCATTCAGAAGTCTAAAGCAGGAATATTGCCCTGAGTTGGAGGTCAGTCTGACTACAGAGTGAGGTTAGAACCAGCTTGAACTACAGAGAAGCTGTGTCACAAAAAAAGAAAAGAAAAGGAAAGAAAGAAAAGAAGAAAGAGCAAGAAATGAATATCCTTATAATAAGTGACACACACCTCTTATTCAATTTCGGTAATGAAGCTAAACCAAATATAGGTAATTTAAAAATACCTAAAACATAGAGTGAAATAAAGCCAGAAAAGCATGAAGGTAGATAATTTGAATAAATACCATGGTAACATTTCCTTTGCTTCTAGACTTAAACACTTTTTTTTTTTTTTCCTGCTAGAGTTGCATACTGGACCCTTTAAATCAGGGTCAAGGACCGTAACAGCTGTGTCTCACTCTCCAACGAATCGTGTCAATGACCTAAACACCCATTTCTTCTGTGAGTAGTTGACACAAGCGCTGATATTAAAATCCAGATAAGACAATGATTGAATAACGTGTTCTCGCCATTCTCTTGTAATTTCTTCCAAATAACTGTCTTAAAGAAATTAAACTACAAGTGGTTGCTTAAAAAATAATTCCAACAAAATACAGATACTACTAAGAGTTTTCTTTTCTTTGTGTTAAATATATTTATTGTAGTTTTATTTTACAGTGTAAATATTAAATATATATTTTCTATGTGAATAATTTTATTGATACTTTTTTTATTCAATAAATGGAAAAAAATTAAAAATAGAAGATCACCTTGTCACTTGACCCAAAATGACAAGTCTCTCAGAAGAAAGGACATGTGACAAGAAAGGACTCAGACAAAAATGTTTGGATGTATTGAATAGAGTAAACCTTACAAATTTAATAATTTTGTCCACATTCTGACATGTCCATACAGAAATTTCTGTGCCTTTTTAATACTAATCTATTATTTCTGCGCTTCACAGCCTGAAATTAGACTACTATTCTATTGGATATATTTTGAATTGGAATGGATCTCTCATTATAAAATAAAATGTATCAGTCTTCAGCACAGAAATAATGAATATATGATATTGTTAATCATCAAAATGAAAAACTGCAATTGCAATATGTGATTAAGAGATATTGAAAACAGCTATTTTCTTATACTTAAAAGAAAGGCAGATGTTAATTTAGAGTGGCTTTTGTAGTGAAAAATGAAGAACAACTAGAATAAATTCACAGTAGCAAAGATAGCTATAGGTGTCGTGTTTGTACCTATGAAGGACATATTCAAATTATATAATTTGACTATAAAAATTTAAGTCATTGTTTTAGATAGTAACAATCAAGGACATTCATCCAATCATACATGACAAGGAATATATTTTATGATGTGTTATTCAGTTCTTCTGTGATGGGACAAAATACCTAATTCCCACAATTCAGATAAGAGAGGTTTGCCTAAGCTTATAATTTCAGAGTTTTCAGTTCATGGTTGCATGGTTTTGAGACAGAAAGATCGTAATGTGGCGGTAGAGCCCAACTGCTGACTTCATGGCTGCTGGGAAGGGCAGCAAAGGAGAAGACCACTAGTGAAAGATAAAACCTCGAAAAGCACAACCTGGCAATCTAAATTTTTCAAGTAATCTTCATCTTTTTAACAGTGTGTTCAGCTAGGAACATCACTCAATGAGTCCATTGATAAGCATAGTACTCTCATGTTCCAATCATCTCTGTAGGATTCCGGGAAGCCAAGCATGTTAACGCTATTAAATGGCAAAATTCCACCATTGTGTATTGCTTAGGGTTATCTAGAAGAAGAGCATCAGTAGAATATCTATATGTGGCATGGTATGGATCAGGATGTCTCCCAAAAAGCCATATTTTCAAGGTGATTCAGTCATGGGGGTCAATCCACTCATTGGCTTTCTGGGCTATTTATAGCTGGGAAAAGGTAAGAAGGGGTAGATTTCTGGAACATGACCTAGAATTGTAAATGCTAGTTTCAGTCTTCTTACTCTCCTTCTACTTCCTGTCTTGCCATGCTATAAACACCTTCTCTCATGTGAGACTGTCTGCCCTGCTGCCAACCACCTATGAGTGGACTAAGACCTTCTGAAATTGTGATCTGAAATACACCTTTCCTCCCCCCAGGTGTGGATGTCAGATATCATGTATCAGAAATGAGAACGTGACTAAGAAAATAATACGATCTAACTAGTACAATATTAAACACTGATTTATGAAATTAGAAAGAGGGTTTAATAGGTAGGCATTATGGTTTAATCTAAATTTTCTGCCAAAAGTCTTATGTGTTTAGTGAGGATTGTATCATAAGGATATTATTCTCATCAGTGGATCAGTGATTTTCTCAGTTCCGTAGCTGGGTATGCCACTAAAAGATGGAATGTGGTTGGAAGGTTCTGATCACTGGGTTGGGTGCCTTTGGAGGGGTTCCTTGCATACTTGGTTCCTACCTTCTGTCTCTCATTCCTGGTTTCTATGGATTGAGCAGATCTTCTCTGCCATGCCCTTCCATCATACAATTCTGTCAGCTAATTATGGACTAAAACTGTGAGCCAAAATAAATATCTCCTTCTTTAAGTCAGGTTGTTGCAAGATGGACAGAAAAGTGGGAAGATATTGAGGCTTGTGCAGAAAGCAGCTTTATTAGTGCCAGCACCAGCCAAGGAGAATTAATATCCCTAATCTGAGCCCAGAATACAAGAAAACTTTATCTTACATACAGTTTCAGCTTCTTTTTTCTCCTATATCGTAGCAGGTAAGTCTGATTGACTATTTTAGACTTGCTGGCTAGTAACGCTAAAGTTACAGACTAAAGTTACAAGGTGGTGCTTTAGGCTACAAAGTAGTGCTAGAGTACACATGAGTATTTTGCATTTTGCTACTGACAAGGTCACGCTGCCTTCCTCAACTGATGTGACCGTGTTGCCTCATTCTTTGTTGTGGTAGGACCCCTACCACAAAGTATTTTGTCCCAGTCACAAGAAAGTGACTAATATATTAGGCTTACAAGATTAGAGGCCAGACAATCTACAATAGCCGTCTGAATACTGAAGAGCTAGGCGAGACGATCCAATAGCTTCTCAGCTTAAAAGCCAGAAGATGCAAAACAAGAGAGATCATGGATGAGTTGCAATTCTGCTGCAATTCTGTCAACAAAGGGTTGGGAGCCTCCTGGGAGAGTCACTGGCATGCACTGGAAGACCGCAGAAACTGAAGTCTGATGTCCATAGGCCAAAGGAGCAACCAAATTTAACCCCCTCAAGCAGAATGGTGCTTGTAAAGACGGCAGCAGATTTCTTCTTTCTTCCATTTTTTCCATCTAGGCTATAGCCCACTAGATATTACCACCACAGTTACATTGGGTTCTCCTCTCTCAGTTTACTGGCCTGCATGCCAATTATCTTTGGAAGCTGCCCACCACCCCGCAACACACATACAGAGAAATGTGCTTTCTGAGTCTCCTAGGAATGATTTAATCTAGTCAAGTTGATGTATTATTACTAATGATCACCTTGTCACATGACACTTAATTACATTTTCTTAAACCCCACCTAATCTCCAAATAAACACTGAATCAACATAATTCCACCTAACACTATTCTTCATAAAACTGGAACACAATAGGTCCTTACCCAAAGTGTCAATAATTCCAGAATAGCTCCAAGTTTCAAATCCAAAGTCTCCCCTGAGACTCAGGGCAAACTCTTAATCCTGAACTCTTACAATGACAGGGGTGCTAGCTACATTACTCAAAGGTACAACAGCACAAGGTACACCTTTCAATTTGGGATAGAAAAGAATTGGGCCAAAGACACACCAAAACATAGTAGGAGACACTTTAAGGATACTTTGACTTGTTTCTGAGACACGTGGTAGAGAAATTTGAGTTCTGGGGGCGGGGGGGTGGGGTGGGGGGATTCAGTGGCCCTATCCCTACAGCCTTGATTGTTGCAACCCATTTGACTTTTCTTTTGGGCTGGCTCTGCCTATTACCTGCAACGTGTCTCAGGAGACTTTCCACTTTCAGGGAAACTGTGACCCTTTGAATTCTCCTGGTGTCTTAGACCTCATTGCCACATTTTTGAAATTCTCTCTCAAAGCCACATTACCTGGTTCCCTGACTACTCTTCGAAATCTGGGTGGAAGAATTAATGACCCCGCAAGTCTTGCATTATGCATCACAATACTGATATCAAAGTCTTGCAACAGATCACAAAGTAGCAAGGGCCCTATTACCTACGCCTCCTGTAGCCTCTCAGTACCTGAATAGCTAAGCAGAGTAAAAGGAGTCTCAGAGAGTAAACGTCTCAGGTAGACCTTCTGAAGGTGGAGGCTCCAGAGTCCTACTCTCAAATGAAAGTTTTACACTTCCACTCCCTTGAAGCTATGCTGGATGGGGTCCTGTTGATTCCTGAGATGCCTTGAAGGCATCTCTCTTCTTGTTCTAGTATAAAATATTTAATTTATTTTCAAATATATAGTCCATTTCTAATCTCTTAAACAATCACACATTTTTGCTTTTAAATTCATATGGTTTGTTTTCAGGCTAAAATTTAAGTTATTGTTTTTATTTTCCACAAAGGAGACAGCAACCCTCGTGCCACACGCCATGCTAAACATTGAACTGTCCTGACATAATGAAACCTCTTCCACCAGATCAGTTAATGTCAGCCTCCAGAAAAGTCTCTGGACATGAACAAAACATAGTTTTTTGTTTTTTGTTTTTGTTTTTGTTTTTTTTGAACCAAAGTGCAGCATGTGTAACCTCAGTCCACTGACTAGGATAATATCAGCTTGTATTGGTTTTCTCTAGCTGACTTTTTCTGTTTTCCACCCTCCTTTTACAAACAATGCCAGTGGCTTCTGAACCACGTGATTAGCTTTAGTTAAAACAATGACTCCACTCGAATTTCACAAAGCTGTGACAAAATGACAGGTACCAGCAAAATAAAAGAAGTTTAATTTGGTTTCTAGCTTCAGAAATTTCACTCAGTGGCTGCTTCTCTTCAAGGCTTTCTGGTAGGAGGAGAAGATGGAGCTAAAAATATTCATTTTATGGAGTCCAGAAAGCAGAGTACAGGAAAAACAAAGAACATCTATGGGGTGTGCTTGGTCCAGAATCCACCCCCCCCCCCACCTCACCCTGGGATGTGGTGCTTCTTCTACTGGTTCTCTCCTCCTAGGGCACGTGTAGCTGTGAATAGCAGTGAATGGATCCACTGATAAGTTTTTTGCCCCGAGATGAGTCACCTCTGCAAAAGTCTCTTAATCCAATCAGGTTGAAAATTAAGATTTACTGTTATATATAGAAAATGTGTTTTTAAATAAATCACCATTATGATACTGACACTAAAATTAGCATTTTAATATAATAGTGAATACTAACAGGTGTCTATTATTGCCCCACTATTACAACACATCTGTCTCTTTATATACATAAAGTTCTTAGGGGGAAAGGCAAATCATGAAAAGAAAAAGGTGAGAATCGTATTATTTTGTCTCCTTATTTTCTGGAACAATTAGAAAAAAGAAATATGTTATCACATTTTGTGCATTTTTACTTGCATTATCTATGGTTGAGTGTCTACGCATGGGCTTACACACAAGTAGAGTGAAAAATATACATTGTGGACAAATATTTAAGCATCTCGTTTAAACAAGTGAGACACTAGGTATAAATATCACTAATAGAACAGAAGCTTATATACTTATGTATGTAGATGTGCACTACTGCTATTTTTCTTTTTTCCCATTATATATATATATATATATATATATATATATATATATATATATATATATATAATGCATGTGATACATAATGTTTACAGTGAACATAAGCATTTTGTGCACAAATATATCCGAGAAAAACTACAAATTATGCTCCTGAATTTAAGACGTGAAGATATGAATTTGAATGATAGATTTAAATGATTTTTAGTATACGATAGTCATACATATGGAAAATTTTAAACACTTGCAGAAATACTGAGGAGAATTCTAATATGAGGCTCCTGTCGAGGTCTTTGAGCTTCAGTTGATCGTTCTTGATTACTTGCTTGACCAAAAATACTTTGATATTTTGATTAGGATTGCTACTTCATTTTTACATTTTTCTTAAATTGTTATTATCCCATGTGTTTCTTAATATGGTTGTGTATATCTATACTAAATTCATTACTTATTACATATAACTTAAGTAATATAACAAAAGCAATGATGAGGACTGAATCTTGATTTCTACCAGGAGGATAAATATCTGTAACTACCTCTCTCAAATAAGTATTAATTTTGAGACATTCTTCCTGATCGAGTTCTTCTGGCTTAAAGTTGACAGAAATGTAGGTAGGATATTAATTATAATTTTTAAACATCAATGAACATGAAGCAAAATAAATATTCATTAAAATATTTCTATGACAAGAGCCAAACGAGGTTCATGAAGCCTAAATATTCAATAGATTTATTTCTAAGGCCATTTTTTAAATGGCTGCTTCGTCTGATAAGTAGATCCGTTCGTGAAACAGTAAATGTGTCTTTTGTTATTCCTTAACGATGATTCATCACTTTAAAGACACTCTAAATGGAGAAGCATGTAGATCGAAAGTGACTTTGTTATTCCAATGTGATCAAGCAGGTAATAATGCACCACGACAGTCTAATCCCCAACATATTTTTCTTGACTTTGATACACCAGTTAGAAAATTTAGATACCAGGACATCTTTGGATAAGGTATAAAGCTACCAAAAACCCAATTAAACCGGTCGATTGCTCTTGCATTTTGTTTGCAAAATTCAATTTCAATAAAATTGATTCTTTTTTCAACAAAGGACTTTCCAGACTTTGATGTAATGTGTTTACAGTAAACCTCCAAATTTTCAATTATTGAAAAGGTGGAAGTACAGGCGTCACTAAATTTTAATAAAAACCTAGGCTGTCCGCAAACCTCAAATAGAGTAGATAAAAAAGAAAACATATTTGAAGAATTTGTTGCTCTTTAAAGTAAGTCATCCAGACAAATCAATAATTTTGCACTTAGGATACTGAATAAAGATAGTGCTTTTCTGGGTAGCCTTTAGAGGAAAGGCCTGAGGTCAAATGAGGGGTTTCAAATCACCGTTTACCATTTATACACAGTGCTTTTCTGTATACATTGAAGACATTTCTCATAATCATGATTTATAAGTGCATTTAAAAAGACCAATTGAACAGTCTGCACTTTGGGCTGAGTGTCAGCCATGGAGTAATAACCAAAGAGGCTCTGACACAGCTCCTAGTGGCAGAATACGCAGTTACATCAACTTGAGTATTTGAAAACATAGATTTCAATTTCAGAACTGCTGTGCTAAATGTTTTTTCTTCTCTGTTCTATCATTCTATACTTTAAGCAGCATTTCTAAGATGAATAGCTTTTAATATACAACCATTTTAGTGTGAATAGTGAACAGTACAAAGCAAATGACTTAAGTTGCAATAGTTCTAGTTTTTGCTATATTCCTAAATAGAAAAGTAAGTAACTTAAACTCTAGTAAAAACAAAACAAAACAAAACAAAACAAAACAAAAAGCAAATCTCCTTTGGCTAAATGCGAACATAGACACATTAGCTTTTAAAAAAATAACATTAGCTTTTTAAAAATATAGTACATTTTCCTAAAATAACTTAAAATGTAATTTTCTAAAGAAATATTATTAAATTTAGAGAAAGAACACCCAGCAAATTTGGATCAAAAGTAAATAATTAAAAAGTATAAAAATGCTTTTATTATATCCTTAAGTATATATTACATTTGAAACATTACATGAGTGGATGTGATTTCTAAGAACACTATTTAAGAAAATAAATAAAGTAAAACTCCCCCCAAAATGCATCTATTTATTTTGCAAACGTATTGTCTTCTTTCAATTCTGTAATCAGGTTGGAAAGGTTTTTTGTTTTGTTTTGTCTCGGGTTGTTTTTTGCAAGTTTGACATGAGGCTAGGAAATTTAAAAGATTTACAGAAATTCTGCCTCTATATAAAGAAGAAAAAATGGGCTGGTAATACAGCTGTGTGTGTAGACCCCGTGTTTAATCCCTGGTACTGAGTTCAAAAAATGGTTCATACCTAAAATTAAAGTTTCTAGGGGCTGTTTCATAACTCAATGGATTGAAATTAGAACATATTTCTTTTACAATGAAAAATCAATTTTTTAAAATGTATGTAAAAGATAAATCAATAAAAGCAAATTATTTTTTGAGAAGATAAATCATTAAAACCTATATTAAACATGTTGAAGGAATATTTACATAGTAGTATACATATATAAAAGCTGTAGTAGTTATATAGGTTATGCAAATGCAAGCAGTGGTCAAAATACGGTGAATAATATAATTAATAATTACTATAGTAGAATACACCTTGTCTTTAATCCCTGTAAAAAATGTTCCTCCTTGCCTCATTCAGGTACCCCCTCATTCCTGCCACTTTCTGCAGCACCTCTGCAGGTGCTATTTTGTGCCTTCGTGTCTGTGTGATAATATATGGTGATATACACTGCCAGTGACATAAAGGCACAGTCACACCCCTTATTTGTTTAATTTGGCACTGTGTGATTTCTGGCTCTTTCCCACAGTCGAGATGGCCTCTACGCCCATCCACAAAGATGGATTAATTTAAGTCCTTTCTAGGAAGCTAGCTACACTTTGAAACCATAGTGGTGAGTTTAAAAAGTCAGGCACAGAAGGCTAAATGTCACATGGTTTTTCTTATTAAAGAAACCCAACATATAAATAATTTAAAGAGCAAAATAAAAGAAGGATGATAAGAGGCAGGGTGGTAGTCCTCAGGAAGACGGGAAGAGGGTCTCCATGTGGGCGAGATGGAAGGATGAGGAGGAGTGGATTAAACATGATGAAGATGAAATCCAGCTGTATAATAGTTCTGCAGGGTGAATATAATTATTATATACAGCAAAGGCATTCTAATAAAATAATAATGAGGAAAATAATCATACATTGAAAACATTTCTCATAATCATGATTTATAAGTGCATTTAAAAAGAGCAATTGAACAGTCTGCACTTTGGGCTGAGTATCAGTCATGGAGTAACATTTTCTATGAATTCAGGAATTGGTTCAGTTGTGCCAGGCAGCACAACTAAAGACACTCACGGAGAAGGACTTCCAGACCTGGTTCAGCAAGTGGCAAGGATAATGAGTTAAGTGTGTTCAGAGCGAGGCGGGATATTTTTAAGAAGATGAATGACAATTTGTACTTTATTCTAGTATTATTTTTTGATTTAAGCATTCACCATAGCTTTCAATGATATCTTTTATGTATAAGAGACTATTTTATAACAATGATCATGAACATGTGAAGCACATAATCAGCCTCAAAGTGGCACAAATGATGGTACAAGAAAATGCAGAGTGGAGATGGAGATAAACTGAGTGTTTTTTGTAAGATCGGCACACTCAAGTCCATCATTAGAACACTACTGTGTCCTCAGGGCCACCATCCTGTGACAGAGTTAGTAGAAAGGAGGAAGGGAACAACACACATGTAGCAGTTTTAATTTTTTCATCTAATATACATTTCTCTGTTTTGGCATACTGATTTATGTTTCTGGCTTTATAGTGGTAGGTGCTCGAAGGATTCTTATGTTATATATATATATATATATATATATATATATATATATATATATTAATGTGATAATATTTAAGAATATAAGATAGTATTTTAATGCCTATAGCAATCCTAAAAAAGTACTAAGAGGCAGATGACCAAATAAAAAGTGATTTCCTTTAGCCATGTATAAAATATTATATTAACAGGTCAGTGCTGAATAGAAAGCCATATTCAATTTCTCTATTATTCTAAGAATATTTCTGAGAGGAAATAAAATCTCATGCTCTGCTTAAGTGGTAAAAGAAAAGATATTGTTCCAAGACTTTATATGGTTAGTTTTTAGGAGGGTTACATAATTTTATGGTCAATAAAACCTATAGTTGGACATAATGAAAGAAAGGCAAAGGCTATGAAATATTATGCTTTGATATTTTAGCAGTGTGAGTTTGGAAAGGATGTTCGCTTCATTCCCATATTATCATATTAAGTTAAGTAGCTCCCACAGAAGAAGTCAGTTCAGCAAATTCTTACTATTTTTTTTTCTTTTTTCCCATTTTATTGATATGTATATGTGCAAAAATTAAGGTTTACAATGAAGTTGAGCCTTTTATGCACATATGTATCTTGTCAAGGTGACAAGGACTTTCCCACTCTCCTTTCATCCCTCCCTCTAACCCCCCTCCCTCCCTCCTCCCCAACCCAATAGTCAGAAGCATAAGCTGAAACATCGAATGATCTCTCTGATATGAGAGTCCCAGAGCACAACTCCTATGGAACTTAAAACGAAAATTCTGATTATTTTTATGAACAACTAACACAATGATGAATTCTAAAATTTTGGTGCTGTCTTATTTCCATCAAACCTATAAAATAAACTTAGTTTTTTTCCCAAACAATATAAAAGAACCAAAACATTAAATTTAAAAAAAGTTTCACATTTGAAGGATAGCAAAGGAATGCCAATGAACGCGTAACAAGACTTAATGTTGAACATTATTTAAATGTAATGTGTATTTATTATTATACACACTTACACATCACTGTTTCTACATCTGTCATACTCAAGTGTAAAGTAGACATTGCAATAATCTCTAGGGCTAATGATATTCCACTTATGTTGAAAATAACTCGGTCTATCAATATTCCATTCTATTTTAGAACCGTGATTTATTTTATGAAATGTACACAAGAAATAATCTTACTAAAACTACACTTCCATTCACAATGAATGTGAAGTAACAGCAGGATGTATTCTATGATGTATGTGGCAATGAGTGTCTCATGAGACAAGATAATGAAGAGATAAAGATGGATTCAAGTTTCCATGACTAGGCTCTTTAGAATAGTCGTATCAGGATATAATCTGACGGTTATCAAATATTCTTATATAAATAAGTGACTATATAGAACGCTCTACTATTGAGTCAAACATCAGTACATCCTTAGAAGTAACAAGTATTTTCTGAGCCGTTGATAAGCCAATTTGCAAGACAGTTTCTGATAAGTCCTCTGTTTTTCGACGTGTAGTACAAAATGTAGAAAAAAAATCCATCACTAAGTGACCTATGTTATAGAGTTACATATAATGGATATATCTCATTTTTTTCTCACAGATATAGCAGGTGGATTTCTGTTTAGAAAGCCTATTAGTTAACTTTTTAAAATTAGGATTTGAGTTGAAATGTAAGGACAGAGTGTAGAGACACAAATGTCACCAGTGTAAACAATTGTGAATAATAATTGCCTGATATGGAGGAATGGCACAGAAGGTTTTTTTTTTTTTTCATTTATTTGTTTTTGGTTTTGTTTCTTTATTTTTTTTATCAGAACATTAACACAGAATACAGAGGATAATTCCAACAGTGTTCAATACCTTGCTTTTCATTCTGAATGCAAAGAAGCATATGAAAATAAAATAATACTCAACATTTTCACTAAACTATAATATTAATGATTGATTAGAATAATTTTAGATATTTATAAATTACCTTTACAATAACTTGCTTCAAAATGTTATGAAAGTACGACCATACCATTATTAAATATAATAATTTTCACTACTCCTTAGTGGTATAAAATTAGATGCACTCTAATACAGAGTTTACAGGAAATTTAACATCCTCTTGACTATTTCATAAATATTAGCATGGTTAGGGAATTTTTCTGTATGTTGTGAAGGTACTGAAATGACATGAAACCCCTAAGTGATCTTCACATATTCACTTGTCCATCTTCGTTTTTGTCCTCCAGGGAAAGGTCCTCCTGTCTAATGTGTCCTGTGTTATTAAGACTTAACTTAGATTAGGCATTTTTTTTTTAAATTCACAAATATTGTGCTAAGATTCATGCAAAAACAGTTAAGTGAAAATACATACCACACTCATTTGTTCATATATGAGAGGATTTATTAGTTTGGCTTACACCATCCGAAGAGAATCTAAAATTGCTATCTGTATATGTGACAGCTGGAGGGTCAGGCAGGTACTCATGTGGTGATGGAACACCGCCAGCCTGAAATTGCAGATCTGGATGTTCACTGAAGGACAGGGTGTGGGTCTGTACTGCAGAACAGTTTCCAGACATGAAGGCAAAGCCCTCAAGACAAGGGTCAGTCTGTGCTGGAGATCCAGGAGCAATGCAAGGTCAGGAGAGATTCCGCCCTGGGGTTCAGTGTCTGGAGACCTCAGGGACAGCCAGAGCTCTTGCCAAAGAAGTCCTGAGGTGGTTCTCCTTCCTTTCTTCTTATTCAGATGAAGCTAGCAGTGTGTGGGTTGGCTCCACCGGCATCCGGAGTGTGTCTTCTCTCCTCAGTTTGCCAGCCCCCACGGAAATCACGCCAATAGCTCAGCTCTGCAAATTAGCCGAGTATCTCCTAATACATTCAAGCTGACACAACACTTTGCAGGACCACAAATACCATTCTATTAAATTCCATTCATTAGTCTGGAATAAAGTGTGTTAAAATTAAGTTAGCACCGTCAAAAAGAATTGAAGGGTGTGTCTTTTATGTATGAACAGTGAAGGTTCACTGACAACATACCTGGGACTATAAGGTTTAAAAATTGTCTTTGCTTCAGTTTCTTCAAACATAACTTCTGAGTTATAATGTTGGCCTCATGTACTCTTTGACCCTTAAAAAGACAAAATATAGTGATTCAACAAAAAGTCTTTTTTTCCATCTAAAATGTTGTAAGGAAGAGGGGTGTGTGTGTGTGTGTGTGTGTGTGTGTGTGTGTGTGTGGTACGCACTTGTGGTTTTTGCTCCATTACTTTGAACTATTCCCTTAGGATCTGAAGATGCTCAAATATTTTTGAATAAATGAAGGGTTGAATAAAAGGATGGCCGATGAGGAGGTGATGTGTGTATAAGAATGATATAATCCCTGCTTTCATGGAATTTATAGTCCAGGATATGTTAATAAAATGTGAAAATAAGTTTAAGGAAGCAGAGAAGCAAACTGTGAATAAGATAATGTCCCTGACCTTATAGAACTAGTAGCACAGCATGTTATTTCTGATAAATTATTTCTTCTAAAATAAAACATGTCTCCATCAACCTTCTCAGCAGTAGTTGAAGCAAGGACTTTCTAACTCTATGTCAAAAATAAAATAAAAGATAACTAAGTTTCTTGTTTTCTGTGAGTTCAGTGGAGAAAAAAATAACTGAGACCCAAAGTAGAAGATTAAGAAATAATGTTTTTTCATTAATTCTAAGAATCAACCAAATTGGTGCTTTTATCATATGCATATACATGCACAGCTACCATTTATTTTTTTTCTTTAGAAGTAGAAACGCATTTGTATGAGTTTGAGCGTGTTCGTCTGATTTCCAGCTTTTGGCAAAGTATCTAGAACACCAATGTACAGGATAGAAGAAATTATTTGGGCTCTCAGTTATAGAGGGTTCTGTCCCTAACCTCTTGGCTTCATCAATTCTGGGCTTAGAGTTTTGGCTACACATTACCGTGGAAGCATGTGACAGCTGGGGTTATTCACTTCTGGGCAGCCAGGAAGCAGAGAGCTAAAACAGGGGCTTGGATTCCAGTACCTCCTTCAAGGCCTTAGTCTCACTGACACAACTTCCTGTCAATAAGCCTCACTCCCTAAAGTTTCTACTGCCTACCCATAGGCCCATGAGCTGGCAACTAGGCCTTTGGCTTTTTGGGAACATTTCAAATTCAAAGCATAACAGAGAGGGATTTTTAAAGCTGTGATAAAATTTATTGTGGACATAAACAAGTAAATCAGTGCTAATTTTCTTTCTGTTATGTATGTGTCTGTAAAAAACACTGATAATTTTCTCAGTGTTTTCCTATTCTCTTCTTTCATGTAATAAATGGAAAGTTTTGGGGGGAGTGATAAGAGGACTTGAATCATCAAGGTCTAAATATTCATGACATTAAAGGTAAAAAATACATCAGTGATCACAAAAATCTAAAACCTGATGCTGTACATGTACACTTTTGCAAAGCAATAAAAATTAACTTACAAAATTCTCTTAATACTAAGAGAAATGTCACATTATTGCCAGAACCCAAGTTTATAAGTACTAGTGATCTTTTTATAATTATCAAAATAGATTAACATTTTTTCAGAAAATATTTTCTGTACCGTCATGTACAGAGCACTCTACAGTGATAAAGTGTGCACACTTCCAATAGAAAGATTATTTAAGGTGAAAATAACAAGTACTCAATAGATCACATTTCTGTCACATAAAAATGACAGGTGCTTATAAAATTATGACCACTGAATATGAATTACTATTTTATCTCATTGCTTTTCTAGTAATAAATGCTTGAAAATTTGTTTTTCACATTGCTTCCTAAATTTTTGTGAGGGACCATTTTCCAAAGATTACGTATCTGAAAACTCAGTCTCACATGGGAAGGGAAGTCATTGAGACCTTTTTTGGTTTGGTTAGTCAAATGTCTAATAATGTCTGCCACCCTAAATGTCCGGACTCCTTTCAACAGTTTACAGTTGCAATTATTTCAAAAATGATGTTTACATACTGGAGTACGTCAATGGAATATTTTTAAAAATGGAACTTCATTGTTTCAGATAAGTAAGAAAATAGAACACATCAAGTATTAGCCATCAAGTTTTCAGGAAAATACATAGATAAACAATTTATACAAACAGCAAATTTAACTTTCAACAGGGATGCAGTTTTGCTGGCATTTTGAGTTTACACTGCTTCATGGTAACTGGATAACTTTCCTTTCAGGAAATTGGTTTTGTAACAATTTATTTCTGGTTGTTTTCCCTCAGTAAAGGTATTGAGCTCACACTGACTTCAATGTAAAATGTCTAAATCCCAACCACATGCAGTATCAGGCTATCGTTTCAGAACACAGAGAGAATGAAAAATAACAAATATTAAACTACAGATATAACACAACTGGAGATAAAAAGAGAAGTTTACTGATAGCTATCATCCTCCCAGTTTATCTCTTGCTACTCAATGACTTAACAAATGCTTATTAAGTCCTTATGGAGCAGAACATATTCCCCTCCTACACTGGTGGAAGGAAGGAAAACTTAGTAAAACTCATTAAAATCTACCCTGCCTATTTTACCAGACTGGCATCTTATGAAATACATCTATTTTAATAATTAATGTACTTTCATACCTAGTCTACTATATAATGTATTCCTATTCAACCAAAGGAAAATGTTATCTTTTGTAATTTACCCTACAAATACTGTATTACTTGAATTGTGATTCTTTTGGAGGTCACAGGTTTGAATTAATTTAACGAACACACTAGTCTAGAAGGAATGTGGCCAACTGTTTCACACAGTGCTTTTGGCTAATGTTGAGACAGGGGGAACAGGTATATTTCAAAGAAAGTTTTGCTAATGAAGAGAGTAAATATTTTTTGCTTAAATCAGAAACAAAGTGTAATTATTTTATATGTCTGTCCTACTACTAAGGCTAAAGTAATCTAGATATACCTGGAGCCCACAAATGAGCCAGCAACCATCAACCTGCTCATAGGTGCCACATGACACAGCAGATGTTGTCCCATTGGGGACCAAGAATCCCTTCCTTTTTCCTGGCAGCTGAGTAGTTAATCCACCAACACCATGTGTGATCTTCCAGGACCTACTGGCTTCACCTCACAGGACTCCATACAACTTAAAATTGACACTGAAAATGTTATCACTTTGAAAACTGGTTCACCACTAAGTTAACTTTCAGCATTGCTTCTATTTGCCCAATTAACAGCACCGAATCCTGACCATAAGACAATTTTAGGGCACTGAAGTTTAAAAACATGAAAATATTGTTATAGGCACTTCGTGGAAAACTTGCCAGCTCAAATGAGTAAAAACTCCTTGAAGATATATAGGTCTGTCCGCATTTTTTACTTAAAGTAACTGGTAAGAGTCACTCAAAGGTAGAGTTATGAGAGCATTACTAAATACATGGATTATAAAATCAATATGAGTACAAACAAAAAGCTTTTCTCAAATACACTTTTAGAGCTGGGATATACATTATATGTAAAAAGTAAAATTCTTAATTTTAGCAGAGCTTTAATGATGAACCTTTGCAGTGAACTTATACAGCATGTACATTGAAATAGAGTATATCTCAGCAAAAGATTGCCAAAATTTCCTGACTTTGATCATCTTTATATTTGCAGTGGGGAGAGGGCTTGAATTTCAATGTAGCCACATAGCAGTGGGGAAATGAAAAACGGGGACCTTCTGTCACAGTAAGGGACAATTGTCCCAACTTTACTTTTTGGCAGGGTCCTCTAGGTGTCTGGCTGTCCTTAATGTTTCCCTTTCTAACCCATGAGACACAGATGTTTCCTCGGTGCTTTTTCCTGTGGTGACACTTACACAGTTACTATCAGAGAACAAAAAGACCACACAACTCATCTCTTTGTGTGTGTGTGTGTGTGTGTGTGTGTGTGTGTGTGTGTGTGTGTGTGTGTATAATATCTCTTCATTTGCCTTTGGTTTGAGCGAAGATAGTATCACCTTACTCAATGAAAAAGTAGAAATTCTATATAATTCTATATATGTCGACCAGATCTCTGAATCATTTTACTGAAACTGAGATAGAAAAATAAAACTAAAACATCATTAAACATTTTAGTCTTACCTAAGATATACCTATATTTCATATTCCAATGGCACATAACTGAATATTTTACAAATTATCAGCTCCGCTATAATAGTAAACTGTTGCACATGTTGTAACTATTTGTCCATCTTTTTTATTAATGTATTTATATGCAATCAAAAATGTTATATCGACCTTGAAAATTTTGTGTACATATATATATACATTGTGTCAGCCTCACATTCCCTTTCCCTCTGCCCTTCCTTCCTACCCCTCTCCCTCACCTTCCTGCCTCCCAATATCCCATTCACAAATGTTTTCTAAACATTATCTCAAGTTTTAAGGACCAGATTCTGATTTAGTACTGTTGGCATTTTCAATATTAAAAGCAGGACAAAATGTGAAGAAACATGCCCATTTCACAGCTAATAAATCGGAATCTGAGATTCAGATTCTAGCTTTCTAGTTCCAGAGACGTTTTGTGGAGACACTGGACAGATCTGCATCATTGGCTACAGAAAAGTTTTGTTGTTGTTGTTGTTGTTGTTGTTGTTGTTTTAATCATCTTTTCAATATTTCTAACATAGTCCAAGAAAAGAATCTCTCAGGAAACAGTAGACTTGCATGTTATATATCTACCTGCTTGATCTTTGCTCATCCATATCATAAATATATTACTACCTATCACATACCACTTATTTACTGAATGATGAGAGGCATAATGAATAAAATAAAATTATCTTCCCTCATGAAATTTGTCATGTGAAGGACATACGCAGCAGCGTTTAATTTATTGCTACAGTAGACATAAAGTTGATTTTGAAGTGATTTGATGTGCATAATAAGCCTCTTGGGGAAGGGCAGAAATCATATTTTATTGGAAAAAAAAAGGGCTTGGGCATATTGCCAGGAAAGAAAGAGAAGTTTGACACTCCTGATGAAAGGCAATTCATACTTTACTGAAGAAAGCAGGGTGTCAATGTAAAGTCAGTGGACGTTAACATTGGAAAAGACAAAGATCCAACAGCTCTATTTCACCCATTCTAAGAATAAAAAACTTCCACTCAAAAGTAATGGAGATTTGCTTTAGGTTTTCAAGCCACAATCCAAAACTGAATTTTGAAAACTTAATTTGGCCTAGGTCAGGATTGGCTATAATGTCCGCAGACAGGACAGTTAGATGAGTTCTTCCAAAATACAATCAAATGACAACAAAAATCTTACTGCGAAGGGGTGTTTCGCTGGTATATGTGATCAGGCCTCCAAATTCTAAATTGCTCTGCAGAGATAAGAGAAGCCCAAAGTTTATTTAGCAATTAAAATTTTTATCAAGGTTTTGTTTTTTGTCATAAACAGTACCATGACATGTAATTGTACATTAACTACTTGTTGAATTTGGTGTGATTAAATTAAATGAAATGCAGTGATTTATTTTTCAAAAATGAATGGATAGACACAATGGCTCTGATTGAAGGCAAGAAGACAGACCTGCTGTGGCTGAGCTGGGTCAAGTCACCAGCAAAAGATGCATATGCCAAAAATGTCATGTCACTTTGTGCTTTCTGACATTACAATTACCTAGGATGTGCTCACTGCAAAGTTTGCTCCCTGCTTGATGTGAAGGAGAAGAGGTTTATTATGCCCGACTCCTGTGGAATCTGATACATAGTTGATAATATAGGATGCAGTCCTGCTCCCAGCATGTGTGTGCATATTTTTATTTCACAGAAATTTATAATGTCTAATAGCATCCTCTTCTAATGGCTCTACCTGCATTTTCAATATAATTAGTAGCAGTGAATGACACATGTGTTTCTGTTTTCTTGTTTTAATTAAGCTGCATGAAGATCTAGACTGAACATAAAGAAAAAAATTTCACTCATTTCACAGAATGCATTTTATAATGCATTTTATAATGTTTCTCTGCCTTCCCTCCTCATTGCCTGTCTGTGCTCACTTGTTACATGTAGTTACTATGCCTGAACTTTCACACATGTCATGGGTCTGTCATTAAGGACTTTTCACAAGGCTGGGTAAGTTCTTGGCTCTTGTTACCTCCTCATATGTTCCCTGAGCTTTGGGCTTTGTGTTCTATTAATTCTGAGAATTTAATCAAACACATTACACTTTTAATATTATCTCTTGGCTCCAGTATCACCCTTTCCTAGCTTTCTTCTATTTTTTCTTATTTTTGTCTTTCTAGCATTGTCATATCTATACATTATTGCATCATTTGGGGTTAATTTTGTTTTTTAAATGAGCTATTTTTAATCTTTTTCTCATTAATAACATAACTGCAGCTTCTTTCTAACAAAATTTTCTGTGCATATTATTTTCCATTATTTTATGTTTCATTTTTGACACTTGTTTTTTTTTTTTTTTTACTTTTTAGATATATCTTTTCTATAAAGAATAAAGTTGGAATATATTTGAGAATCCACATGAAATTGATTTTCAGTGAATTCATCCCTTAGAGTTTTATGACTATAATAGATACATTTCTTTCTAATATAATAGCACAACGAATTGAAAAATAAAATCAGAATCGGAAGATGAAAAGCCATAAAATTTTCATGGGCCTGACTAACAAGTCAAGACAACATATGACTCCGAAGAGTTGCTTTTTCTGAAAATAATGTCTTTGGGATAGAGTTCCTTGAAATAAGAATTTGCTTTTTATGGGTGAACATGGGTGAGCCTAATAATTCTGTTTTCTGCTAAAGAATGGAAGCAGGTTATAATTGGAGAAAACCTCAATGTCATCCTGTTCTTTTTCTGATTAATATTATTTCTGAATTAGGTGCCCTATATTTATTGGCCATGCACGCAATGCAGTCCACGAAGATAATCATCTTCCTTGAAACAGGCAAAAAGATAACAGAAACACATGTATTATGGAATCCGAGAACAGAACAAGAAGTTAGAAGATAGAGCAGATTAGTTTAGCTTTAATGGTTACTAAACGCATATGCTATGATAAAGCTACATTTACACATAGAAGCTTTAAATCATGTTCAATAAAAAAGAGGAACAAAAACCCATTTTATCTGAAGATTATCAAGTCAACACAGTAGTTTGAGTGCTTGCACAGCAAGCAGAGGCCTTAGGTTCAATTTCCCAGAACCGCATAATAGCAGGGGCGGGGGGCAGGGGAGTGTGCATGCCAATAATCGCAATATTTAGGAAGCTGAGGCAGGAGGATTGATACAAGTCCAAGGCCACTGGGCTGCATTGTGAGTTCAGGACAAGGCTGCACTACAGACCTCGTTCTCGAAAATAATTAGTAGACATCAAAATTATTTTTGTATGATGTTTTTTATTTTTATAATGAGATTGACTTTCCAAATAAATATAGTCACCAACAGCTATAAACATTCAAAACAAAAATGTGTTAATCTGGGATACAAGATTTATAATAATCAGGTTTAGTTTAGGTAGCAAGGCAGTGTGTAAATATTCAGATCACAGCAGTGTGGAGAAATCTCAAGATCTGCCTTTTTCTCAAAGAGTTGCTGCGATTTTACTTTTCAGCATATGTGCTTCTTATCAAAAGCATTTTTATAACAAATATTCATCTTCTCTTTTATTTCTCTCTTCACCTCTGTATTCCAAGAAACAAGATGAAACAATGCAGAGGAAGTAACGGAGCGCAACTCACGTGTGCTGTGAAAGGGAGAAAATCGGAAGGAGTGTCAGTTGGGGTCACATCTGACGTGGCCATTCTTCCTAGATCGGTGAGTTAAACTGATAGGCGGAGTTGTTTGCCTCGTGGAGTACCTAGTGAGCCTTTCTAAGATGGACAAATGATTTAAAAAATTGCAATATTAACCTTAATATCATAACATCGGCCAGGTTTCACTTACAGCAACAGAGGAAAGCCACAGTAGCCATTGTACACAGCTTTAGCATAAGCATATATTTCAATATTTCATGACACTTATTGTTAAAACAAATAATGAAAAGAGACAATGGGAATGTTTGTGATCGACTAAGCACAGCATCTTCACATCAGGGTCGCCAGTTTAAATCAAACTCATTTCTGACAAAAAATACTGTTCATAATGTATTTTGCTTGTGCTTTTTTAGCTAGGTGGTTCAGTTCTCGGTGGAAATAGCATGCCCTCATTACAAAAGTAGACCATGCAGTTAAAAGTTATTTTGCTTTGCTTTTAGGTGATTGTGGTAAATGCTACCTTTGTGTGAGCTTAGAAAGTGATTTCATGTATTTTCCGTATGTACTATTAGAATATTTCAAAATAATATAAATCTCATTCTACAAAGATTTGGATATATTTCTCTATCATACATGTTTTCGAGTGGAGGAAAATTTGAAAACTCAGTTTCATTTCAAAAAGAATAAAGTATTTGAAAATCTTTAAAGCCAATTTTTGCACATCTGACAAGCGCTTTAGGGCATTAGAGAATTTTGCACATGGGGCGAGCTGGGTGAGTATTAGGTTCTATGTGCATCCATCCCATATGACTGTCTCTCTCCTTCATCTTCTATGAAAAGTCGGCATTGACTGCGTAGAGTGGAGTCCACATGATGCTGGTGAAAATGCAAATCTCCATACTTCAGACCCTTAATCCTATCCCCATATGCCCACGGATACTTACACCATGACTGTGAATTTGCCTTATGCATTTATACATCTTAAAGTTGGCGTTTGCATTCTGCTATTCGTTATCCTCCTGCCTGTGATCGCTTCACTTTCAAATTTCTATTTACTTTCCTTTCTCTCAGATGAAATGCTGACTCACTGATGGGGCCCCTGAATGACTTTTCTTGATGTTTCATTTTTCTTGACTCCATTACATCCAAATGAGAAAATATAATCGCTCAGATTTGGAGGATCTGAAAAACATGACAATGATTTCAAAGCATTTGCAGAGAACTTTGGTGTTTCCTCATTTTGCTTTAGTTGAGTTCATCAGGCTCGGTTACTTGTTTGCTTCTTCACGAATCGCGACTTCTGTTGGCAGTGGCTTTTCGGTCTAAAACTGTCATGTTTCTGTCTTGAAATTCTCCTTATTTTAGACATTTTTTTTTCTTGATGGCTTAAGATGTTTCCCAGTTGCAATCAAACTTGAGATTTGTGTGAGAGTTGATTCATATTCTATTTATATGTATTCTCAAATCAAAATCTCATATTAATAATTTCAAATTTAAAATATTTTGTTTAATTCATAAATAGAAAAATATATCTATAACTCTTCTTCAGTTCTATTTATAATACAGAATTCTTTGATAGATGGAACAAATATCCCTGTCTATTTTTCAAGTGGGCAATTGGACAAAGATTTTCATTTCAAGTAATAATTACAAATAAATAATTTCTCACACGGTGCATAATTTTAATTTATCAATTTTGGACTGCTTCTTCCCATGGTTCCTTTACTCTATCTTGAAGATACAATTTCACCTTTGCAAGCCTGTTTAGATGAAGTAACAACAAAATAATATTGTGTGTGTCCAGATTTGGCATTGCATGCCTTACTATGATTGGTTAGCCTCATCACATTATGATTGCAAATAGATTATTCCTATTCTATAAGACAGTTCTACTATTTTGATTATTTTCTTGACAGTGAAGCCTCTTTTTGTTTAACACGATCTTCTTTATTTATTTGCTTTAGCTTTTTTTGCCTGTGCTTTTAGAACAAAAACTGAAAATTGTTGCTCAGACTCGTATCATTGCCTTGGAGGCTTTTTCCAGCATTTTTCAGTAATTTACAGATTAAGCTCTTGTCTTTCAGTCTTTCATCTATTTTAAATTGGGATTTGTATATGCGTGTAACTAGGGTCCAGTTCTGATTTTCTTCATATAAATATCCAGTTTCCCTACAGTTTTTAGTGAGCACGGTGTCTTTTTCTTGTACATATACTTGGTATTTTATACAGAAACAAAGTACCCATTAATTCATGAGATTATTTTGAGGCTGCGTCTTCTGTCCCTTTATTCTCTGTGTCTGATTTAATGAAACACAGGCAGTTATTTTCAAGTTATTCCAACTTTCTAACAACTGACATGTTTTATTTAATTATGCTTAAAGCAAAAAATATAGAAAGTGGTTGACATGCAAAAGAATGAATTACTCAATTCTCGGTTTCATTAACCTGTTTAGCTTCACATTAGATAAGATTATGGTTGTATCTGTTTCTCCTATGAGATTGCAGTGCTGGTTTATTGACATAAATTTGTCAGAAGTCTAGTGTTCTATGCTATCATCACTTTATAATCTGATAGCCACTCACAACAAATGGAGCATTTAAGTCCTACAATGCCATGGAAGATGGGATTAAGCACCCAGAGATAGCAGGCTGGAAATCCATGCAATCTAAGTCACAGAGACCTCTAAAGATGTTTACTGTCTGAAAGTGATTAGCATTCAGAATGAGTAATAGAGCAAAAAATATATGTGGTAGATTGTAGACTGCAGATGTGTGATGGATTAGAGGTTGAAACCCGAAAGAACAAAGCACTGAGAATGGACCCAGAAGGGACGGATCACTGGAACAGAACCTGGGAAAAATAAATGAAACTCCCTCACTTCTTTCAGTGATGGCTTTCTGTTTGCAATGCCATGAGGAGCTGCCTCTGCCTCCACCTCTGCCATATGCTTCCACTGTTGTCAGCTGCCCATGAAGGGACTATGACCTTCTGAAACTGTGAGCTAAAATACCTTTCCTCCGCTGATTTGTGTATGCTGGGTGTGTTGTCACTGCAACAAAAAAGTAACTAAGATACCAGGTATTCAGAAATTGGTAGGAATTCTGATGGTGAGTGTAGTGCCTAATCTGATTTGTCAATCTTTTTGTTTGTGTTCTCTTAGCAACTAAGGAGCTAAAAGCAAATTAGTCAAAGTACATTTGTATGTAACTACAGATTTTTCAAAATGTATGTGATTCTCATGCCGTATTTTATATAATTTACATATTTTTCAGGGTTAATAATTAAAATGTTAAAATTATATTTGAAACGCCTTTCAAAGAAATATTTGATTTTATTATGTTAGAATTTTAAGCTATAATCTAATAATTGAATTAAATATTAATGCTGTTGAAAGTATTAAGATAACATTTTACAAGGTACACAATATTTTTAGATTTGTTCAATTAAATTATGAAATTCCGAAACAATTTATTTTGTATTAATATTAGTCTTCAAAATTAAAATGATAAATCTATAGTTTATCATTTGGGCATACAGACACCTAGAAAATGCAACATTAATAATAGCCATCAACATTTCCAAAAGCTAGAAGAGTTGAAGAATAACAGTCAACAAGCACCTGTGTCATATTCTTTCTCTTCACCAGAGTAGTACCAATGGACTGTGGTAGTGCTTTCACCTTGTGCTATTCAAAAACTCTGATTGGCACTGCAAACATGACAAAATAATGTAAATTTAAATCATTGAACATTCCAGTATAACTGTGCAATGCCCTCAAAACTCATCTTGATATTTCGTTAAGTTTAAATAAGCAGTAGAGTATGGCATAATATTATTAAAAAAACAAATGACATAAAAAAGAAAAACACCGTAATATAGATGCATTTATGCAAACATTTTTATGTATCTATGCTTACAATTGAATTTATAATAACAGATAAAGGAATAAGAGATTCATAATAGAATATTAATCCCTTCTTCTTTAATAGAACAATACTGAATGAGGAGAAACACTTTTATAAATATCTCATGTTTGACTTGCTACAACTAGCAGATATTATATTTATTAAAAACACAATTAAAAATATGGGGAGATAACAACATGCCGTACTTACATATGGGAACTTTGGGTTATTTATCAATCTATCCACAGTACTAAATTCAATGATTTGTAAAATTCTTACATTTATAAAAGAACACTTTTTGGAAGTGTGGAGCATGGTATTTCATATTCAATTTCCACGAATTAGGAAAATCAGTAAGCTTATTGTTAAAGTAATCTGTCTTTAAAATATAAATGGCTTTCCTAAGCTCAGTGCTAACCATAATCTTTTCTATTAAATGGAAAGAAAGAATATAAAAATGCACCTGCCTTTTTATTATTTTCAGCATAGATCTCTTCAACCATCTTGCCTTTCATCAGGAAAGTCTTCCAGAGGCTATGTTCAATACGTCAATATTGACTCAGACTTCTTTCTAACTTCTCCATTCTATCTATTGGATTGCTACATACTTACTTGCTCACCAAGAACACACAAATCTGTCTTCATGAGGAACAGGAATTATTTCATTTTCATCGTTGTGTTCCAACAGGCACTGGAGTAAAAAAAAATTATGGATAATTCATTATGTACTGACCACAATTTTAACAAGTTTGCCTGTATTTTTATCTATTAGCAAAATCTGATTATGCACTGCTATTATTCACAATTCGAAGATATAAAAATTATAGCCCAGAGAGGTTAAGTAAGTTTTCCAAGTCGCAAGCATAATAAGTGCTGAATTTGATTCTGTGCATTTTTACTTGAATTCTATCAAACAAATAGGAAGATCGCAAGCAATCACAGGGAACCCAATTGTTGAGGACAAGTTAGTTAAAGCTAGTAAGACTAAGAAAACTGTTTATATAATAATGTAATAATTTTGATTCATTTCTAAATTCTGAAGATATACGGAACCCTTTGACTAGGGATCAGAGCAGATATAATACAGCACATATCCTTTTAGGAAAATCTAGTGCAGTTTTTTTATATCAATTTCCAATCTGGAATTGACTGATATCAAGGGATTTCTATAATTTTCTTTTTGTACCATACTTAACCAGTATTATATAATATATAAAAGCCAATTAGGCTGGGCCCACTTAAGCCGGGCAGGGTGGCCCACACCAGTAATCCTAGCCCTTGGAATGCAGAGGCAGGAGGTTGCCATAAATCCAAGGCTAGCCCAGCTTACATAGTGAGTTCAAACCAGCCTGGCTAGAGAGAAAGAAGCTGTTTTAAAAAAAAAAATGTTGAGCTCACTTAACTACATTTCAAATTGGGGTGTTAGATTTACCTTTTATTGCTTACTCACCTATGAATTTCTGACCTGAAAATGGTATCTTAGAAGTCATTCTACCATTTGCTTCCTTCATTGCACATTGAATTGTCCAGTCTAACAATTTATACGAGTGCATTCCTGAGTGTGTAACAATTGTACTATGTATGTACATGTATAGATCTAGATTCACACATGTGTATATAAAGGTGGTCAAAGTAAGATCATTTTTAAGCAGTTCATTTGAGCATGATGTGGGCGGTCAGCAATGTATTAGAAAGATAAGAGTATTTAAATCAAGATACATTTTATAAGTTTTAAGATAAAACTATCACTAATAAATTACCAGAACCTATGGCTTCGCTTGGAAAATACAAAAGATACATAAAAAGATACATATGTACAATCATCTTTTAAATGCCACATGGGTCAGTTTGCACTTCCAGTGGGCATTACAGAATGCAGACCAGCAGAGAGACGGTTCAGGTGAGCACAGAGAAACTGTCCCGTGCATCCCAACCCTTTGTCCTTCAATGCTCACTTTGGTCTTTTCTCAAAAAAAAAAAAAAAAAAAAAAAGCAACCCATCTACCCTATATTATCAACTGGTAATGACAATTGTATTAAATTGTCAATTGAACTTTACAGTCTTATATTTAAATATAAAATATTGAGAATAGGAGAGGAAAAAATGAATTATTATGAAGTGTAATTGCTACTTCCCTATATTTGCAACCCAGCAGTTAATCAAGATATACCATAGGTATGCACCAGTTTCCCCAAACAAATATCATTATGACATACTGCAACAACATACCAATAAACAAATCTTAAGAAAAACATCTTTAACCCTATATCCTGCCTATAGTATCTAAAACAAAGGGATTCCTAAAGAAACAATTTCATTAACATAATATTTTTGCGCTCTAATGAAAGAACTGTCACCAAATCCTCGTAGAAGGTGTGAGTGGTAGAAGAATATGAAAAGTCTACACATAATAGCTCCAATTCAACAAGCCCACTCTGCGTTTTGGACTCTTTTCCTGCACAGGAAACTGCATGTTTTACGATAGTACAACAGCAAGCCTGACAACCCTTGTGATCTTGTCAGAAATGAAGAATCTCAGGATCTAAAATACTAACACATACTCATACATATTCATGGAAAAATTGAGAATCTTTGATTTTTTTTCTCATTCACTTAAAGTCATTTTTGGCACAAGCTTCTGTTAAAAAGCCTTCAAGACACAATTCTTAATCATATCGATCTTGTTTCTGCAACAGAAAGTCACAAATCATCAAAGCCTATATAAACCATCATGACTGTCACTAGCCTTTGCTCTCTGTGCTATTTCGAGGGCCAATACATAAAGTGCTGCAATAACTCTCCGCAGCCCGTGAGACCACTGTGTCACCTGATCTCCTGTCATCTTGCCCTCCACCTGTACTTTGCGTCAGGCCAACGCATGGATGGTTTATTGGTCCCCATCTGTCCCAAGTTTAAGGTCCTTTACTCTTCAAATATGTAAAATCAAAATCTCAAAATTTCATTTTCAAGGACTGTTTCATTGATCACTAGTGACAAATAATATTTGTCAAGACCCAAGAAACAAATAAGCACCTTCAAAAAAGGTGAGTGCAAATGATTCCACAAAAGAATGGCTTTCAAAGCTATAGGCGGATTAAGGGAAGCCAACGCAGCATCGTCAAACACAACAGCGGTTGTTACCCTTCACCTGACGATCAAGGTTAAAAAAAAAAAATGTTACCTACACTCTCTCTGGCTCATCAGCAAAAGTACCCAGGGCAAAACTGTTGTGAATGGTGAGTGAACTGAAAGGATGTCTTCTTTTCTAATATTAAACTCTGCAACTTATGGACTGAAGTTGAGAAAACATAAGTATATATATATATATATATATATATATATATATATATATATATATATATATTTCCCTCTCATGCATAATTTACATAGTAAGAACAAAGTGAGTAACTCGGGAGACAGAAACCAGACAAGGCAAACAGAGGAAATCCCAGGCAGACTGTACCTAATTTGGTATGCATCCATCTACTTAACTTTTTAAACAATTTCAAAGTACAGTATTTTTCAGACTTACTGTTCCGTACTAGTTCTTTCTAGATACTTGTTTTTGTGACATGCTAATGTCTTGTCTTAAGGCAAAATCTGTCTACATCAGATAAACTTACGTGAAATTATTGTCTCATCTTTTTATTACTTCTATGGTAGTCTAAACTATTTTCACATGTTGTATTTATTATATATTGCTCATACTCGAACTGTTTATAAGATTTTAGCTAATGTACTCATATTTCTGTAGTCCACTTTTTACTTTGTTAATAATAAGAATCAAAACAATAAAGAAGATGGGATCCAGACCTCATTTCGCCTATCCAATGAGTGAGGAAGTATTTAAGCAGTTTTCCACCAGGGTGTTGATACTACAACAAGGTATTGATACTAATTACCAAACAAGACTTCTGGATTCATGTCTACTTTTCAAAATATAATTATTCAAACTTCGTGTCTAATACCACTGTATTCACAGGTGTGACTCAAGAGACAACTCATTCATAAGAATTCTTCCTTCTTGAATGAAGTCAAGTTTCTTATACAAGAGAGAGTTTCCAAGATTTTGGTTTACTCTCTTCTACCTTGTGCACATACAGTGTTACTTTGCTCCAATTGAAGCAGCTACATTATACAAGACTCCATCTTGGACGCAGACAACAGCCTTCACCAGGCAACACTAAGTCCCAGTGCCTTGATCTTGAATTTCTCAGCAGAACTGTGAAATAAATATTTGTTCTCAATGAATTACCCAGCATTTCAGGCATTTGATTACTGCACCACAATAAAAATAAGAGCATGTAGTCTGCTTTTGACCAGGGAAAAGACGCCACCATGAAAGTAGATGGAGATCCTTAAATTTTATCGAATGAGGCTTGACTACATGATAGTGCAGTGAGAAATGACTGTTAAGGATAAGTATCTGTTATATCAGCTCCTCATCTTGACAGAATTTGTGTTGTGTCAGACAACAGGCATACATTTCTATGTATGTGTAGTGTGTGCTACACACACACACACACACACACACACACACACACACACACACATCATGACCCTTGGACAGATTATGTCAACTTCAGCTTGAGGTAATCAGGAACCACACCTGGATTAGGGTTTGAGAACCATGCCTCCATTAGGCAATTGACAGCCAAACTGGATTGGAGCGCGAGTGATTTGCAGGCCAGCGAATGAGGAAAGAGCACCCTCCTTGTTGCGGGAGACCCAACTGGGAACTCAAACTCCATAAAAGGAGGGAAAAAGAAAGGTTGTTACAGCTTCTTCCTCTGGGAAAGCTCTCGCCTTTGCAATTGTCTAAGGATGCCGACTTGCTACACGCCGCAGATCATCATCAGATTCGCTCCAGTCTTGACTTGCACCTGTCTGCCCACCATTGATTTCAGGCTCCGGCACCAGCTGTCCTGTGGTCCTGGATGGGAGTTTTAATTCTCAGCTGAGCAGGCATCAGACCCTCCAGCTCTTGCACATGCAGGCCACCACCCTGGACTCTATCTATCCTCAGACTTGTAAGCATTCCAAATAGATCCTTTTTTGTTATGATTTCCGCATTTTGAAAGAACCCAAACTAATACACACCTAATGAAGCTAATGAATACTACAGGAAAATGTGGGAAGAAGACCAAAAAAATTAAAGACCTGCCTTTGACCTATCCATACAGCTTATTTTTAGATAAGCCTCTATTGCTACTCCCTATATAATAATTTTTACCCTTCTTAGGAACTTAACCAAATTTAGGGAGAAAAAAAAAGCTATAAGGAGATAATGTTCAACCATTATGGAAAGCAGTCTGGAGATTCCCAAGACAGCTGACAATAGAAATCCCATTGATCCAGCTTCTGCCTTACTGAGCGAATTCCCGAAAGAAATCAAGTCAACACACCAAAAAGACACATGCATATCCTTGCTTATGGAAGCAGAATTCCAATAGTCAAATCCTAGAAACAACCTCCCTGCCCATCAGTAGAGGAATGGTTAAAAAAAAGATGTGGTACCTCTACATAATGGAATACTACCAGCTGTAAAGAAAGACAGATACAAAACATTTGGACATAAGCGGAGCCACCTTGAGTCAATAATGCACAGTGAAGTGGACCCAAAACAAACAAAAATAAATACAGACAGCTATATCTTATAAAATCCATAAAATTGGAGGCATAAAATGAACTCTACATAGGTGACGGTGTGGAAAGAGAGGCAAAGGACTCCTAGGAAAGGGATGAATATCTGAGAAATAGGAGGGAGGCATGCATGGGCACTGATCCCCCAAACACAAGTCTCTAATGTGTTTAGAGTTTGGAATTCATATATATAAATTTAAAAGGAAGGTTTAACAGATACAGTGAAAACTACAAGCACAGGCTAGTATGGGTCCCGAGAGGAGGGGTGCCTACCACTGACTCCAAGGCTGGAAAGATCAGGGAACAGTTTTTGAGGAAACAATCTGTACAGAGACTCAAACAATGTGACTTGTTCCTAACAATCTTCCCATGTTCAAACAGTCCTCTTCCAATTCCATACATGACTTAGAATTGATTTTTTTCCACACCAAAAAAAAAAAAAAAAACAGTAAATTGGTAATCTGTTTCTGTTGAAACCACCCCCCCCCACCCACCCACCAAAATTTATGGCTTGGAAACCAAACTGGTTCTCTGTCAGCAGAGACTTCTTAACCTCAGTTTTACTATTCACATATTTAAATTTATGTAAATTTGTCATGAGTGGGTAACAGTAAATTTGTTTTCTGCAGGCAAGTTTGCTTCATTCAGTTTAGAATGTTTTCAGTTTTTTGTATTGTTTTATTTTGTTTTGCTTTTTTATTGTTTTGCTTTGTTTTTGTTTTTTGAAAAATGGTGCCTCCAAATGGAACAATTAAACTGTATTTTTACATAAAATAATTTTTCTTTCTTAATTGTGATTTTTTTAAAAAAGTCAACCTTACCTCTAACACATCTGTGTTTTTACATACATTCCTAGTAATACTATTTCATAACGTTGTAAATCTGAGCCATGGGACCTACATTTTCTTTATTACTACAAGTATACGTAACAAGATTTATATCACTAAAGATATCTTAAAGTACGCCAACTAAAACCCTACTTGGTATAGTACATAGAACAAAATATTTACAATGCAAAGTGTGCACAAAAATAATTCCAAACTTCATTGCATTTTGACTGGTATCGTGTTTAATAATACATACTCTTGCCATTTAATATTCTCTAGCAACTTTGGATCACTTAAGCCTTGAGAAAATTACCATATTATACTTAATTATTGAAAATAAATATTCCCCTCTCTGCTGTCCGTTCCATTCTGCTCTTGCCATCTAATTAACCATTAATTTCAGTGGACAGAAATAAATTTTCTGGATCACATCATAATTAGTAAGTGAAACCATACAGTATTCAACATATTCCTCCTTTCCATTAATGTGCATTTTAATTATGAATATATTCACCAATTATAAAATACCTAGTATGCCATAAGTTATACTATATAGTGGGATTTTAGTGTAGTGGTGGTTAGAACCAGCTGGTATCAGATCCTCAAACCAGCTGTTAAATTCTCAGTTATTGTGAGCTGGGGAGATCATGCTGATTGTTTGAAATTCTTCATGTTGGAAGTACTTCCACCAGAGACATAGCAATGTTATATACTGTGGCTGTTCCTGTTTACAGTTGTTGAACATGTAACAACATCACTTGGTGTATATTTGTGTGGATGTGCAGGTGCATGTGTGTCACACAAAGTGAAGCTTTGGTAAATATGTAATAGCTAACTTTTAGAAAAGATAAGCAAATGTGCATAAACATATACATGCACCCATATATGTATAGTCTTATGCAAGCCCATGATAGCAATAAATTATTAAAATTGTGTTAGGCAATCTCATCATTGTGAGAACATCACATTACTTACATGAACTAAAATGAGTATGATATCACAAGGTGATATAATCTCCTCAGATCATTGTCACATATGTGATCTGTCATTGATGGAAACATTGTTAAGAGGCACTTGCATATATACATTGACAAATTCATATATTAAATTTGTTTATGTATACCTATAGGTTTGTATCTTATGAAGGTTAATCATAATTGTGTCAGCTTCAGAAATACCGAGGTGTTTTTGTACGAGCCATAGAGGTGTGACTTTGGGTGTGACACATAATTCTTGGCCACTTCTTCTCTGGCATTGTTTCCCCTGTCCTCCTTCCTGGCTCCTACGAGAAAAGCATGAGATTCCTTCGCCCCAACCCCAATGCTTCCACCTGAGAACCTGCCTGCAGTCGACTAACTCCCAGGAAAACGCAAGCCAGACTAAGCCTCTTCTGTTTTCAGTTGTGAGTGTTAGGCATTGTTTCCAGAAATGGGAAAGCTAACACATAAGTAGACACACGAATACATATATGCATACACAGTACATATGATGTAGTACATATCACCAAAATACACACATAGGTATTCTCCATTTTCAGTGAAAGTAAATATTGTTTTGATTATAAAAGCAATGACACAGTGAGACCTTGTTTCAAACAAAATAGCAACTACAGAGAAAATAGGATATTTATGCTGTACATAATTTCTAGATCAAGAAAACTTCAATTTAATCTACATCACAAAGCCCATGAAAGAGAAGGAAAATGGTTCAGAGATTTCCAACACTAAGTCCTTTCGTCATTTCAATTATGTGAACAGATTTCAAAATTACGAAACGTTTTAAAATTCTGACAGTGATATTGTCATTGTTTTTTTGTTTTTCTAGAAGGCAGATTGTGTGATAGTTCTCTATGCTGCCTCTCCACGACCAAGCCTCTCATCCAAACACTGGTATTTTGTAAACATTGGTTAAATCGATTTACAAATTAAACTTTAAATGTACATTTTCAACCGATTTAAAAAATTTATACAGTTTGTTTTAGAACACGCTCCTTGAGAGGAAGCCTAGAGAAACTGGGAAGTCTCCTAGTTGAATGTGTTTTCTTAAGTGATGAAGCGTGCCAGGGAACACTACAGTCAGTTATTTTCAGTCTTCTCAGCAGTTACCAAAATCCTTAGAGAAATGTGATATTGATGGACATTGTGGAGTGGCACAGTCTCTGGCTACAATTGGGAAATCAAAAACGATTATTTTTAACACAAACACTAATGAATTCTGAGAGGCTAACCTTGAAATAATGTGAGCAGAAGGCAGGCAAATGGAACGATACAAATAATTCACGACAACTTCATAAATAAGGTAAAGGCCAGGTTACAATAATACCAAGCGAAACTCTAGAAAAACATTGCAAAACAATGAAGTCCTCTTCGTTTCCTTTGATCTGAACAGATCTACACGGACATGGTGAGAAAAGTAGTTTGAAGACTTCAACAGCCACTATTCCTTTTCTAAGCAATTTCTACTGTTTACCATGTTGCCTTTCCTTGACTCAGAAAGAAACTTGAATGTGTGTTTTTTTTAAATAATTTTCCCCTTTCCTTTACTTTATTTCTGTGCATCAGATCGAAGATAAATCCTACCCATGGTGAGGAAATCCAAAAAATAAAAGGAAGGATCAACCTCATTCCTGACCCCTAGGTAGGAGACGTTGAGTACATTTAGCCTCTGCATTATATTTGGGGAGTGGGATTTAACATAGCTTATGATCAGAAAAAATATCCCATTCAAAGAAATTACATTTATTCTGTTTTACAAAGTAGCTAAATGAGTTTATTAAATCCATTAATGAAATAACCTCTATTGTTATTTATAACCGTCATTCCTATGACAAATCACTCACTTGAGAAATAAACACTGCTGTATTAGTTATCTAGGGTTGGATGATAGATATTATACGTTGTGTGGTTTTAAAAAATAAAACAGTATTGGAGCGTAGCTCAATGATTGCTGAGTTTGCCTGGGAAGCATGAGGCCCTGTTTTGATCAACCATTACCACATATAGCTGCACATGATGGGGCATGGTTGTAATCCCAGTTCTCAGAAGGCTGAGGCAGAAGAATTTCCAAGAGTCCAAGGCCAGGCTGGGTTACATATTGAGTTCAGGGGAGCATGTTGGACTACAGAGCAAGACCCCGTCATCAAAATCAGTAAGTAATTAAAGACAGAAATGTATTTATTTACTCTAAATTCTAATTATACCTCCCTCCCTCTTTTTGACCCATGGCTTAGATCAAGGTGTCAATAAGATTGAAGTTTTTAAATTAATATCACAAGTCTATAAGGTATAACCCAAGATGTGTATAGGATATGTAATGATCAAACAAGAGTAATTAAAATTTCTATTTGTCTTAGTTACTTTGTGTTGCTGGGACAAATTACCCAATGCCCACACTTTAAAGGAGGAAAGGCTTATGTTAGCTCAGACTTTCAGGAGATCTCTGCTGGTAATAGCAGGAAGGATGGGCAGGAAAACATTTGCTCAGGGCATCAGAAGAGGAAGGATGGGCAGAGGAGACACAGGGTCAGGAACGTATTCCTCAGGCTACACCTGCAGTCATCCCTCCCACACTCAGTAATCTGTTACTCCCTTACTCCCTCAGGGATCCCAGAACTCTCTCAGCAATCCCCAATCAAGCCCCATACATACATATATATATATATATATATATATATATATATATATATATATATATATATGAACAAATTCTCCATTTATGTATTTATGAAATAAAATTAAATTAATTTTACTTCAAATAAATTTACAAAGTTTATACTATTTAATAAATCAAACCTATATGTATTGTTTCTTGTTACTGTCAGAATTGCTGTCAACTGTTTATAAGAAGCAAGTTTCCAAATGGAAAAAATGTTTATTCTCATTTATTCATAGTAATTTGTTTGGTTTCTGAATGTGCAAGATAATTTCTAAACATCTCACTAACATTGTATTAAATAATTTTATGATGTCACTGTGTTTGAAAGTAAATTCTTCATTTTCAAAATAATTAGACTCGTTACTGATTAATTTTCTAATGATTTAATTAAAAATTTTAAGTAGGTGACAATAAGTGAATTCAATAATACATACATGCTCTATACACATTTTTTCCTCCTCAGAGAGCTCCAAAGCTTTTTGTTTGCTACTTGTTTGTTGCTCAAAAATTGTTATTGCATTAAAAATTTAAGATAAAATAAAGGCAGTATCTGAATCAAGTCCCTCAAGGGTAACAACGTTGTTGGTAGACCATTTCCAGACTCATTTTAGTTCTAATACGTCCCCCCCAAAGTCTTGTGTGCTCAGAAGTGGTGCTTAGGAATATCATTGGATCACGGGAGTGCTATACTTATTAATGAACTGATATACTGATGAGTAAAACTATGAAACAAAACACATCCTTAAATGGGCAGATAGTGGGTATTTTGTCACGGCAGCAGTCAATGGCTAGCACATAGCCCTTGGGTCCAAAGATCCAAAAGGTAAAGGCTTACATCTGTGCAGGAAGATATTATCGATCTCTTAACATCATCTTCACTTCCAATAAATTGAGAAGTAGTCAATGTGTAAGGTATAATTTCAATTTAAGTATTTATCTTGGTGGATAAATTTGATTTTCAAATAATAAAGTTCTGAACAATTTTCTCTTTGAAAGAATTCCAATAGGAGACATATTTTTAAAAGCCTCTGTGCTGAGCATGGTGGCATATGGCTGGAATCCCAATACTCTGGAAGCACGAATCTTGACGATCACCAGTTCAACTCAAGCCAGGGCAGTTTAGCTACTTAGTGAGATCCAGTCACAAAAATAAATAAGTAAATAAATAAATAAAGGACTGAGATGTAGGTCAATACAAAGGTTCTTAATATTATTTCCTGTACATCACCACGCACAAGCTCACAACTGTTTGTGCAAGTAAGCTTTGAGTCATAGCTTGGATAGCTAAGTATCGCCTCAATTGTCATTGCAGTTAGTATCAAAACATAACTAGGTTCTTCATTGATAATCACCAAATATCTAGTGTCAGTGCTCTCTCAATGTTATATATATATATATATATATATATATATATATATATATATATATATATGCCATTATACCTCCCTCCCTCTTTTTGACCCTCCTGTACCTTTCTCATCCCCCTAATTCCCACTGTCACACCAATTGACTTCTACAGAATGTCTGTTTTCTCGTTTCTCATATTAGAGAAACCAGGTGATACTTAATCCTCTGTGTCTGACTCACTTCTCTGAGCATGACGGCCTCAAGTGATGTCCTTTTACCTACAAAACCCTTAATATACCTGGGAAGCTGGACTTGGTGTTAGATATTGTGCGATCAAAAGGAGAAAAATTTTAGAGCTTATATAGTTCCTACCATATCACATTACTACAGCGATTTTTAAAAATAAAGTATAAAGCAAACATACTGAAGTAAACTTACCTTCAAAATCAGATTTATAATTTTAATATATCTTAACTCAAAAATTCTGAGTGTTCTTATAATTTTATATAGAGTAAAAATGAACATATTAAGTAAAAGACAGCCATGTTCTTGATGTTTTTATATCTACATATGAAGAAGCTAAAAAGTACTATCTAATACTTGCAAGATTTATTTTATTCTGGCTGTAATAAAACTTTGTATAATTCAGTCATAATGATATTATTTCATATTGTGAATAAGTTGAGGATCAGAGTTCTTGTCTTATCGACCATCACGATCACACCACATTGTAAAGTGAAGGTGAGTGTATGCTAGAGTAATAGGAGAATAAAAATATCATGTCACTGATTGCCAGAGTCACATTTCTTCCTCCCATTGTCATTAGTAAGTAGAAGAAAAAGAGACTATTCAAGTATTTCATTAGAAAAGAGACATTTGAACATAATGTAAATCAATTTCCTAGTTTTTCTGAAACCATGGCTAATAGAAGATGGCAAACATTGATTTGTTAATAGTAAAATGATTTATATACTATTTATCTTTACAAAGGCAAGCATAAAGAAATAATTCAAGTATTATAAAGGTATATAAGAAAACGTAAATGAATAATCTATCTTGTCCAGTCTAGAGAGATGATTTTCAATATTCAAACTATAATTGAGTGAATACTTAAATCCAAGTAGAGTGGCTAGATACTCTCTCATTTCTCTATACTATTGTTTAACTTCCTCCTAAAGCAATTATGCATGCTTCGTGTTTCCCAATTCCTATCCTCTCCGTCCTGACATTTATTAGGTATGCAGCGATTCCTCATAGCATTGCTTTTATGACTGACTACCGTCTCCCATTATTCTGATGCACATTCATAGCCACTATCAAGACACACTATATTTATTACAGTAATATCCGTTATGGTAACCATGTTAGAATAAATATGTTTTAGTGAAGACTACTTGCAATGGTCAGTATTAAAGTTATTCAAGAATATGTGTTAATATAAAGAAAGAAAATTCATTGTCTGTTTTCATCTGGGAGATTTTCATGAAATAAAAATTTTCCTAGCAATAAAAGAAATAAAGAAAATGAACTTAGTGTCTTTAGCATTGATAATCATGTAGAAATAATAGTTACAAGTTTTACAAAAAGAATTTTTTTTTAAATTTTAAGCATTATTTTCTTCAATTCACCATACAGAGCAACATTTAAAAAATTCATTTTGATTCATAATCAGCTAGAATTCGAAAATTTTAAAAAATTTACAAAAAAACTTAAGACAATTTTCAATGGAGAATCCAATATACACCTTGTAACTGCGTCTTTGAATAAATTGTTGGAGTAATAGTAATATCATAAATAAGCAAGGACTGGTTTTTCATTTATTTGTTATATTGAAATTATAATTGAAATAGTTATATTGACCAAATAAGGAATTCTTTCTCTATCTACAACCATTATTAGGTGATTTGTATGAAAGCAACTTCCGTCTACTCTTTGCAATGTTTCTCAAATAGGCACAGGAAACAATCTTCAAACCCAGTAAGCATGAAGTTATTACAATCAGCAAAGTGATTCACTTTATTATGTCATTAATTTATTTTTACTCTGACAAAGTTATAAAATTCAAGCCCATTTTAAAATCCATTGCACTAAAAACACTTCTAATTTACAAAAGAGAACAAAATTTATGAAAGCATAAAAAAACAAAGAAATCATAAACTTCATTTTAAAATGATAATAATGCAGATTTTATTATTTTTTAAGCTTTGGCTTAAAAAGCACTGACACTTATGCATCAGAGAAAAAGGAGTCTTACAGCACATCTTATTTGGAGTTTGAGATGGGGCTAAAAGTGAATTCCAGAGTTTAATTATATAATATAATTTGACTTAATTTTTAAAGGTAAGTAACAATTCATTGAACCAAACAAAGAGAAAAGAAAAGCTCTTGACCTAGAAGTCCAGAGGAAGCTTAGCAGGTATTATTAACAGAAAGAAAAAAGAAAAAAACAAAAAACAAAAAAACAAAGAGAAGCTTCTGGCTGAGAAGCCAGAGAACGCCTGCGTGGGTATCCCCTAATTCTGGAATTTTAATAACACCTCAAAGCACAACTAAAGGCCAAAATATAAGATCCCTTACTTATTCTGCATTTATGTAGATGAAACATAAAATGTTTACATGAAAAATTACAAAGCCCAGTGAATGTATATCAAATATCAGGTTTATTTTAGGAAATATGACCAACAATAACGGACGCTGTGTTTGAAATTAACTTTTCTTAAAATTAGCCAAAGTGCTATACTGCACATGAAGAAGCATAGAAGTAATGCCTTAAATTTTACCTGTATTCAAATTACTAATAAAAGAATTATTATAGATTTATATTAAGCACTGAAATTTTTATGCAAAGTAGAAGGACTAACAGTTTTGCTTGGCATCTTCCTTGTCCAACAAATGCCATTCTTCATAAAAACAGACGTTTCCAATAAGAACCTCATTGTATGGGTTGGAATATTTTCTCATTTATTGAATTTTTTTTGGCCTAGCAGCTATGGTTATGCACATCCTTAAACTGTCAACAGCAACATTCTGCATTTCAGCAAATGATATCACATTTTAAATTTTCCTAAGTTCAGAATATCTGTGGGAGGCAAAATGTTGATAGTTTATGAAAATAAATGTTAACATTTACAGTATACAATCATGTATTGAAAGAGTATGCGTCAGGCAATGTGTACATAGTTTGCACTTGTCATTTCATTAAATTCTACAATAGCCCTCAAATATAATCTTATTACACACCTGCACTATACTAACTTGATTTCACATGAAGCAAAGTTGCTTTAATGTTGTTAAACTACTGCTCAAAAGTATAATTTACGCAACTGAAGACCAACTGTACTTGACACAACTCTCAATGTCACAACTGCTCATTCAGGTTCCTCCAAGTAGTTCAAATCTAAATGATGTGATATATTAGAATGACTCTTAGTACTAAGAATATTAACTATAATCTGTAGGAAGTATGTATAGCAATCAGCAATAATGTATCACCATTGATTTCTTAGTTTTGATATTGAACCATGATTACCTAAACTGCTGACATTAGAAGAAAGTGACTAAAATATATATGAGTATGTCATTTGCTATTTTTGCAGTAGCTCTGTAAATATCAATTGGTTCATAAACATTTAAAAAGTTAAGCAGAAATTTTTCTACATTGATGGTAGGGCCATAAAATAAAACAACCACCATGGAAATCGATATGGAAATTTCTCAAAAAAATGAAGTCAACTTACATCTGGCCCAGGGATACATCTTCAGGGTATTTTTCTAAGACTTAAATGTATCAGATTATAGTGATAAGTTCATACCCACATATTTATAACAGCACAACACATAATAGCCAAACTCTGAAGTAGCATACACGCCTACCAATGGATGAATGCATGTCGAAAACACACACACACACACACACACACACACACACATGTATTTTTGTCACAAATACAAAAGTGCATTGCAGGAAAATGGACACAACTGAGAGCATAACGCTTATGGAGGTAAATAAGACACAAAGCGTTAAGTACTGCACAGTTGCATTTACATGAGAGATCAGAGTATAAATGACCAAAAGAGCAAAATAAAATAGAGAATATGGGAAGTAAAGAGGTAGCATTTACAGAAATAGGACAGAGACCTGAGAAGAAGGGAGGGAACCGACAGGAAGGAAAGAGGAAAAGAAAGATCACAATGCAGTTTTACATACACCAATTCACCGAACTGTACAGAATTGTTTTCTGAAGTAATAGATATTGCACGCATATACGAATAAAAACAATTAAATAACAAAAATGACTTCAAATACACTAAGTAGGTGATGTTATTATTGAACTGAAACTGGAAATACTGGTTAATCAAGTATTCCAGACATTTTTCTTCTCCCTAATATTTTTTATACTGAGCAACAACTCCCATGAAGTAGCAATGGTATTTGTAGAAACAGAAATAGCACAATATAATTACTTTTTTAGTAAATAGCATTATATTAAAAATGTGTTAAATATTTCAATAAACAAACAGATAAAAGACCAAATCCTAGAGACTTTAATACTCAAGATGTTATTTCACTTTTAGTAAATCCTGTGACAAGGGTGTTTTCTTAATGTAGACAATATCTCTACAAAAATAAACTTCTTTCAAAAAATTCTAGTTAATAATGGATTTATGTACTAATATGGTATTTCCATTTGTAGAGTTTTAAATTTTGAGGACGATTAACACAGCTACACAAGTATTTTTTTTCTTCATCAATTTGATACCTAATGTTATAATTAAAACAAAGCCACTCAGTTATTTCTAAGTTCACTTTGTGTCTTCTAAAACTTTCAGTTAATTTTTTCACCTTTTAGATAATTATTTTTGCCTTACTTATCCGCAGCAGGTTTCCCAGCATCTTGAAAAAAAGCCTGAAAGATAATAAGTACTCAAAACTTTTTCAGCATAAATTAAAGAAATACATGTTATGAAAATTTTATGACAATTATAAGCATTTAATGTATTAAACTTATATTTATACAAGCAGGACCATGTCTTCTTTAAAGAGCAATGATCTTAATATAGTGATAGGTTTGCTTGTGTACACAACAGATGAAAAATTAAATAAAATAAGAAGTAAATGACAAATGAAGAGGAGGGCCACGTGAACACGGGAGACACAAAGTGAATTCGAGAATGAAGTTACATATTATAATTCTGTAAACTTTCCCAAACACCTGTACTACTATTGGAGCAAAACAATTGTCCTTATAATTTCTAATAATAAAAATAATAAATGATCATTATCGGCAGCCACAGAATTTCTAAGATCAACCCAGTTTTCTCATAATAGGTCCAGTTACACCTGACAAAATGATGAAAATGACAGTTTTCCTTGTACTTCTTATGAAGCTATATGTCACCTAAATATCCGGTGATCAATATCTTTCACACTTTTATTCAATACTTGGAGTAAAAAAGTGATCTAGGCTTGTTCTTAGAAACACCTGTTCCTTTATGAGGACAGCATCAAAATACAAATGATTTCAGCAAAAACTAAGTCTACTGGTATCAAAATAAGGGATCCTAAGTACATAGTCCCTTTGTTTCTTGACTTATCATGTAGCTACCTACGATTTGGAGTGTTTGGAGATTAGAGTGATATCCTCCTTCTTTTGAACCCGAGCTTGACTTCAGAACTCTTCATACTAACTTCTTCAATTGGGTAGAGTTTAATATTTGACTTAAAACAAAATGATTTAGTCTTCCCTAGAGAGTAAGATGTATTTACTATTCCATATCAAATAGAGTAGATTATGTATTAGTTAATCTTTTATGTACGCCATTGTATAAAGTTCTTTCTAAAGCTGTTAATTTCAAGTGGCAATGAACTTGAAGCTATACTTTTTGATGAACTAAATATTGAAATATTAATAATGTAACTATTCTGTTTCCAGGGAACTGAATGATCATCCTCATAAAAATAATTTTCATTAAGTTTTCATTAAGTTTTACTTCATGTAAAACATTGTAGTGAACACTTTTCCTGAGTGTTTTTCATATTTTAATCTTTATGACATCTTAGTAACGTTGGTATTATTACCGATGGATGATAAGAACAGAGAGCAAAAAAAAGTTGAACTTGAGAAGTGCTTATATAGTATGAGAGAAAACCTGATGTGGTATTAAGTTAAATGTAAGGCCACACTTTTTGTACTTGGAGAAAGAAGATACAAAAACCTTTTGGCACAGCTATGAGGCACCCAAACCTAATTTGAAGTCTCTGATACATCTGCTAATGAAAACCAAACAAGCAAAATAGGTACTTTGTATATACACACAGTATGTATCTGATTGATTAAGACCTCAAGGTTTACATTCTAAAGAATAAATACGATTGTTTAACACAAGAAAAATTCGCAGCACAAATCTATAAACATGATCTCTATGAATTAAAAAATAAAGAAGTCAGATGCTATCTTGAATTTTAGTAAATTCCTGTCATAAAAACACTTTTACTTTGAGCTACATAGCTACTTTAAACATTCTTCAGGTAAAGTCACCACAAGCTATACACTAGGGTTATTAATGCCTCATCTCATTGTCAAGTATATTTTGAAAGTCAGCTGCTGGTGGGAATGTATATCTATACAACCACTATGGAAAACAGTATGGAGATCTCTCAAAAGACTGGAAATAAACATTCCCTTTGATCCAGTGACACCCTCCTGGGAATACACCCAAAAGAGTCCAAAACAACACATAACAAAGATATATGTATGTCAATGTTCATAGCAGGACACTAACAATAGCTAAAATATGGAAGTCACCAAAATACCCATCAACAGACCAATGGATACACAAACTGTGGTACTTATACACAATGGAATACTATGCATCTATAAAGTCCAACAATGTGGAGGCTTTTACAGGCAAATGGAAGAAACTTGAGAACATCATGCTTAGTGAAGTGAGTCAGAAGCAGAAGGTGAAACATAGAATGATCTCTCTGATATGAGAGACACAGATCACTACTCCTACAGAACTTAAAAGGAAAAAGTAAAAGAGGGGGGATAGGGTGAGGAGAGAGGGGTGGTGAGGAGGAGGGACAAAAGGACAGTTGGAAAGCCCTTGTCACCTAGACAAGATACATAAGTGCAAAAAATGCTCAACTTCACTGAAAACTTAAATTTTGTGCTTATACATATCAATAATATCGGGGGAAAGATGAGTAATATCATTTTTGCTTGAGAATTTGTGCTCTACAGATTGTCTTTTTTAAGACAATGAGACTATTTATCCACTAGAATAAGTTCTAACCTCTATTTCTAAAAACTCTTTGAATAATAAATAACATATTTCTTCCTCAAAAAAATCTAGAAAATGCTTAAGATTAACTAGACCGCCACATGAAAATAAAAATACTAAGTCAAATTACCCAGTCCATTTCTTATTCTCCTCAGTGAGGAGAATAAATGCATTTCATGTAGAATAAATGCATTTTGTCATTTCTTTGCTAAGAAAAAAAAAATAAGTATGATTACCATTAGGTATTTACATACCACTTTATAACACATCCCTTAAATTCTTCAACTGGGTAATTAATTTAATATTTGCCTTACAATGGATCTGTTTTAGAAAATGATTCTGTATCTCCTAAAGTTAGGCAAAGCTGTCTGTCATGTGTTACTTTAGAGACTTCTCTTGCTAGGTCCTATTATTGCTTTTATCACTTTCATACTAGTGACTTTTTATTTACAAGATAATCCCATTCATAAGAGTCTGTATATCTAAAGTGGTTTAGGGGACATTATTTCTGCACAGAAGAGCAAAATCAAGGAAAATCTCAGTGTTCATTACGTAAAGTTTTTTGCCATAAAGTTATAGAAATTTATCATATAACAAATGTTCAAATATATTAATCTAATATAAAATTTGCAAGATTTTAATTTGTCTTACATGAAATAACTTAAAAGCCTTCTTTTGGGATATAAAAGAAGGCAGTATGTTTTGGAAGAAATCATAATACTTTATGTTTTATAAGCTGCACAGTACTTTATTCCAGCTTATATTAGATATAAGTAGGTTCAGTGACTTGACAATGTAAATACGTAATGGGGATCAGCCTTTGCACGAACCTCACTAGACTCAGAGATGTTTCTAAAAATTCATAGATAACATTATAATAAGTGAGAAAACCTGAAAGCAACGTTTTTAAATAGTGGACATAACACTCATGGCCATTGTAACCACTTTCATTCAGCATAGTGCTTGTCATGGTTCAGATCTGTAGTGTCCCACAAATGCCTCGTGCTCCAATTTGTATTGCTTAGGGTTGGGTGGCCGGGCCTGACTAGAAGAGGCTCATACTTGGGATGACCCAGGGGCGCATGCGCTGGTTCTGCCCCTCCTCCCTGCCTCTCGCTCTTCCACCACGATGGGAGGATCTCTGTAGCTGACACTCTGGCTCTGGCCCTGCCTCCGCTCCAGCCTTTCCATATACTTCCACCATTTTCCAGCCACCCACCTGTGAATAGACTGACCTGAAACTGTAGGCTACAAGAAATCCTAAGTTGTGAATGTCAGGCATTGAGTCACAGCGACAAAAAAGTAACAAGGACAGCACTGGAAATTCTACCCAAAGTAACCAGGCAGAACAAGATACAGAGATATTCAAATTATAAGAGGGGAGTTAAATTGTCATCACTTGCACATGGCATCATAATTTATACAGTGAAGGATGTTACTACAAAAAAAAAAAAAGTCTACAACTGCTAAAGTCTTCACCGGTCAGATACAAAAGCAACATACAAAAGTCAACAGCATTGCTGTCCACCAGTAGTTAATTACCTGAAATGAAAAATAACAAAGACAACGCCATGTACAATATTATCATAATTCCAGCACTTGGGAGGCTGAGGCAAGAGGATTGTCTTAAATCGAAGGCTAACCTGAGCGACATAGTGAGTTCAAGACTAGCCTGGGCTAAAGAGTAAGATCCTGTTTCAAAATGTTACAGTATCAATGTTTTAAAATACGTAGGAATAACTGAATAATTTTAACCATGGTAGTCATATATCTCTACAATGAAAAATTATAAAACATTCATGAAAGAACTTGAAGAGGATACAAATGAAAAGAAGTATCAACATATGCCATATTTGAGGATAGAATCGATATTGCTAAAAGGTCCATGCTATCCAAAACAGTCTATGCACTCATTACAATTCCAATAAAAATAATATTCTGGTAGACAGAGAAAACATTCTAAAATACATATGGAATGTCCCAAAAAATCCCACACAGCCAGAAATCACAGAAAGCAGGTAGAATTCAGCAGAGAACCCTAGTCTGACTTCAAAATACAGTAAAATGCTATTATAGACAAAACATGCTATTGGCACGAATGCACAAAAATAAATGAAAGAGAATAGAAATCCTAGAGCCAAACCTGTGCATCTATAATAACTGAAATGGTGCTGGGGAAATTGGAAATCCATCTGCTAAATACTGAAAGTCAATGCCCATTTCTTTTCATTTACAGAAACCAATATCAATGCCTCAAGTTTAATGTGACAACTGTGTGTGACCAATACATACTAATCAAGCTAATATAATGATTTTCGGGAAAGCTCCAACTGGTTAGCATTAAAATTTTAAACACAGGACCTGAAACTAGAGTAAAGCATGAACAAATTCTTCAGGACATTATGATGGGCAAGGATTTTTTGAACAAGACTCCAGAACAGAGGAAAGCAAATCAAAATAGACAAATGGTGTTTTATAAAACAAAAAGCTTCTACACCACAGAGGAAACAGTATTAAAAGTGAAATGAAAATCTACAGAATGCAAGAAAACATTGGCAAATGATACTCTCCTGTGGGTTATTATCCACAATAGATAAGAGAGTCCAAATCTCAAAAGAAAAAAAAAAACATAATCAATCAAAAAGTCACTTCTCAAATTTATTCTCCTTAAAGGATGAGTAGCACTGCGTTGTGTCCATATACCATGCTTTGTATATCATCTGATCTGCTGACAGACATATAGTTTACTTCCAAAATTGAGCTGTTATGAGCTGTGATATCAACACGAGTACCCAAGCAACGCCAGAGTTTGATGTCTTTAACTTCTTCAGAATAATACTCAGAAAGCATAACTTGGTCAAATGTTATTTCTATTTTCATTTTTTTTGGTGGAAACCCCATACTGACTCCATAGTGTTTTGTTTTTCCTGGTGACATTCTCACCAACAATGTAGAAAGATTTTAATTTTCTTAATAACCTCACGAACATTTGTTGCTTTTTGAGTTCTGGGTGCTAGTCAGTCTCTCTGAGATGACATGGAATCTCAGGATTACCATATTTGCATTTCTTTAATGCCAAAGACACTGAACAGTTTTCCTGTACTTATTGGTCATTAATGTTTCTTCTTTAGATGTGTCTATTCTTTATAATTGCCCATTTTTAATAAGATTTTACTTTGAGTATCAGTTTTTCTGATTTCTCTTTCTCTTCTAGAGTCTGTGTTGGACACTTATCACTTCACTCTGCTGGTGTGCAGAGGTTGTTAATTTGGCATTATCTCATTTGCTGAGTCTTGCCGTTATCTCTTGTGTGACTGTCTATCTTTTGTGTGACTATCTAGGAACATTTTGTCTATACTTATGCCTCCAAGGAATTTAGTTTAAATAAAATGCTTTATTCTGGTAAAGATCATTAGCGGTTCTTAGAAAAATAATTCAGTATGGGCTTCATAAAGGGTAAATTAGGTAATCACTGCAGCTTTTATATCCTTGACAGTAAGCTACTCAGACATTAAGTGCTCCGGATTATTACAATGTGAAAAACGAGTTTGTAGGAGTCTTCTTTAAAAAAAAAAAAAAACTGAATCTATTTTCTCTGAAGATAATTTTCAATTGTCTAGAAATAAGTCAACAGAATGAGTTAGATTTTAGGCTATTCTACAATGGACTCATTTTAATTAATGGATCATAGGAGAAAAATACTAAGATAACTGCAGCGCAAACAGGGTGTAAAATTTAGCAATCAGCACAAAAGTGACCTTGTATTGAACCTGGTTTTTAGCAAACACTAATAAAAATTGTGATTAGTAGATGCGAAGTTTGAATTTTTCTTGGATATTAGATAACTGCCAAATGTATCTGAATTTCATTCATAATCATAATAATGTAAGAGATACTCATAGATTTTGAAAATGAGTATTATATTACTGGATTTTGAAATGACATAAGAAATGTGTGATGGCAATATATAAATAAGAAACAGAACATTGAGTTTCCAGTTAATTTTTAAAATTAATATCAGACACAAAAACTAAAATAGGAAAATTATATTGCATTGATCAATATTCTAGACACAACTATGGCAAAGTTTTATCTTAAAATATGTTGTTATCATGTTTTTGAGGCGTTATGAGTTGAGGTGCAATACCACAGCAGCATCCTGTGCTGGAAGGCTTGTAGAAGCAAAATGAACAAAGGTGAATCTAAGGAACATTACCTTGGCCTTTATTTCACATTATGGCACTTTCTGAGATGGAAAAAGCCTTAATTTATGCATATTATACATGATTTGTGTCCTCCTTCTCTCAGGTAATATAGTTAATATTGTCATTATGGTCATTGTAACATCCAATTTTCCAAGTTCAGAGAGGGGATAAAATCCAACCTGCCCTTAGAGGTGACTTTTTTTTAACCTAAGCCTGTTATTGTGAATCATATAAAAGATATACTAACTGAACTCCAGGGACTTTTTTCCTAGGGCGCTAATATATTTACCTATGCAGAATGGATACTTTTTCCATGAAAGAAATGTTTGTAATATTTCTAACAAATACACCCTGAGATACTCACTAATTTCAGTCTCTTGTGTTGTCATTGGTTTTGAAATATATTAAAAGTACAATTAGTTTGTAGGAGTGGAAATTCTAGCCTAAGCCCAAATAACGGCTGGAGAGAAGTTTTGTTAAATATGTATGTTTCTCCAGGCATATGTCTTAGCTGAGTTTTTATTATAAATTTTAGAATGGATATAACTTTTGTCTTATTGACGGTTTTAAGATAATAAAGAGATCAAGTAATATTTCACTCTATTTCATTTGAAAAGGAATTCACCATAATATGACCACTTATCCTGAAACCTACAAACACAATCAAGTATATTTATAAATATTTCAAAGATGTTAATAAAATATTTAGAAAAAATAACATAATTGATAATACTGAAGGATTTAAATAGAGAAATAGAGAAATTATAGACATTATTACAAAAATTTAATGTTAACATCTTAGCTGGTTCCCAATTCGAACATCCAGATACATAGACACTCATCAAAATGATGACATCTACTTTTCCACACGTACAGAAGTTTGTTTTAAAATAATCATACAGGATAAAATTGTGTAGATTTTCCCTGAAATACCTATGTTCAGTAATTACTGAGCCAAAACAATAAGCAATCTTTGTATCTCTCTGAGTGGCATTAAATGAGCCAATAAATTTTTAAGATTTGGTAAAACAAAATAGAAACACCTGCCACTCTGTCAACAGAACAGATGGTCAATAGTAAATTTTCAAATAGTTCCTAAAATGACAAGAAGACTCAATTTGACACTTGGCACACAAAACCATATGTCTCTTGTGTAAAGAGGTCTACATAAGTCATGGGAGTAAAAAAATCCCATTTTCAGGTCTTTGTTAAAGTCAAAATGAACCAATTAGTTTTTAGGTAATAATATGAACTTTTCTTATCTGTCAGTGATTTAACATTTCAATTAGTAAGAATTTTGGAAAAAGGCATTTTATCTTAAAGTGACAGTTGAATCATTGGAATTCATATTTTTTTCTACTATTTTGCATGTTTCAAAATTCATCAAGTGAAATGTACAGTTTCTAATGAAAATTGTTCCTGTTCTTTCCAAATATCTAATTTTAAATATTTTTACACTGTTGCAGTCACATAGAATTCAAGATTTGTTTTCATAAAATGCATGAAAAATTTGAAATTTTACCCTGAAATCCGATTTAATATTCCTTTGAAAAATAAGCACTAGAGTAAATCATAAAGATAAAAATAAGCATAAAAACATTTCTTTCACATTAGTTAAAAATATGTTGATAGTATTACTTACCAGTCAATATTAGTTGATGAAAATCATGTATCATATATAGTTATGTTCAACATTTAAGACTAAGTGGTAAAACCCAAATCAATCTCTCTATTCAGTATACTTAAAACATGGGTAATCATAAATTAAGATACAAAATATGTATCTCAGAAACTTTGCTATAAATATGTTCATTGAACTATTTTTCCCTAAAGCTGTACTTAGCAGTAGAAAAGGTGGATTGATTTGATAGAGTTTGAGTAGGATGGATTCTAAGAACATTTTGAAGTATACCTCCATCTGTGCATATGAATCAAAAATTCTTCCTGAGAAACACAAATATGAAACTGCTTTAGCAACCTTGAGTTTGCCAAAATCTTTTGGATAATTGCTATCTTTGTGAAGATAAGTTCCTTGAAAGTCTTGGAGCCATAGTTTTCTTAATAGCAAAATAGTCATAAGTTGCATTATCATCTTGTATTCACTTCTGAATTGCTTTCTTACACAACTCTTTTAGTTTTGCTAAAAATCCATGTACTTTTACAGCTGAAATCACTGTTTCTTTTTTTTTGTAATTACAAAATGTTTTTTTTTTGAAATTGCATTCAATTTGGCCCTTTGGAAAAAAAGTTTTCTCTAGAAATTACATATATTTTCTATAACTATTAATATGATGAATTACATTAATAGACTTTCTAATATTGAACCACTTTCCTATTCTTGAAACGTAATTCAAGTGATCATGATTTATTATTGTTCAATGCATTGCCACACTGTTTCTGCTATGATTCTGTTTTTTATTTTAAGCTATTTTTATGTTTTAACTTCTTTTATTTTTGACATATTTTATTTTACCATTTTTGTACTTGATGTTTTGCTTTTGTTGTTTTCATTGAAATTATTGCATATGTGGTTTTCTGTAATTATTCGTTTACACATATCTTATGTTTTATCTTAAAAGTATTTTCTTTAATTTAAAAATACGCAATTTTTTATTTGTATATGATTCAAAATTCCATCAATGAACAAATTCACAATACTAATGAGGGGGATAGATAACTATTTTAGGGTTTTGACTTGGATTATTAGATGCAAAACTTTAACAAAAAAGAAGTAATTAGAGAGTCAGATAAAGTCACTGGTCAACATTACTAAATGAATATTAAACACAGAAAAGTTGACATTTAAAGAAAATTGTAAGAAGCCCAGCATGATTAGCTATTAAATCAGGCCTTGAAATAGGTGTTGTGGAGAATGCTTAATTAAATTTATTTTAACTTATACATAAAAACATAAAAGTTGTACATATTAGTGAGGTGGGGTTGTTTGTAAAAAGAACTAGTGAGACCAGGCAGTGGGGAGTCCATCTATGATCAGGGCCAGTGCACAGGAAACAAGGTCTCCCACTTTGCCACAACCTGGCCTAATGGCAGTGGCTCTGGCTTACCTTTTTTCTTCCATATTTTACATAAGTTTTACTGTTGGCTAGCTCTTACCTAGGTCCATGCAGGAAAAGGCAATTCTGAAAGCAGTAGGGACACATCTTGTCTTGTAGCTGGCATAGTGCAGTACTTTTCAGGGAAAATAGCCAACTTACTGATGTTGTTATTATTAATTTCTACCTTTATTTTATTAACATCAAAATTACATCACCATATTTCATATATAAGAAAATATTAAGGCTTTTAATTACTTTGATTGACAGCAAATTTTACAAAATACTTAATAATTATTGAATAATTTAATAATGTATTATTCAAAGTTTGATTACTAAACCTTTCATATTTTTGAGTGTTTGTTATTTTCAGTTTAGAGAGATAATGAATTGCCTCCTGATGTTGTTTCTCATTTCCCCTACACGCTCTATAATTTCTGCTTTTCAAAATTTGTTACTTTGATATTTGTGGCATAACTTTTATAGCTATTACATTTTCAGTGTGACTTTGAAAGCTGGAAGGGTATTATTTTTAATACCTGGGAATCATTATATTACATACAGCGAAAGCACTGATTGAAATAAGTTAAAAACAAAAACATGAAACTCTTCTTATAGGTACATTAAGGTGATTTTTGTTTCTGACCCAATCTACAGCTAATGTACTTTCTATGTGCGGTTGAGTTAGTTATGTATTTTACTGAAATGCTAAACACCTAACTTTTGTTCTGAACTCTGAGATGAAGATATAAATTTCAGTCTTTTTATTAAATATGATTAGATGTCATCATTTACCAGATGGGTAAGTTGTAGCATGTTCAAAATCTAAAACTCAGTTTTCTCATCTTTAAAATGGTAGAAACAATATTTTTCCTTAACAACGCTATTAAGAGATGAAAATATAATATACACAAATAATTTACAGTCATTGGTTCATGAAGCTTTGGCCTTGGACAACTCTCCTGCCCGCCAAGGACCTTATAAGATGGTGGCTCGAATTGGAACGCTGGTAACTGCAGTGGGTTCTGACCCAAATTAGCACCTTGGGCCTTAGAAGAATGAAGGTCAATAGGGTCGCCTCTGGCTACTGGGCTTCTTGGCTATAGGTTGCATTTCTTGCTCACTGTCCAGGACCAAGTACTGCCTAAGGAGAAAACCCTGCATGCAGCTCCGAAGATCTACTTATCTGCTCATCAGAGTAGATGAGTGATTTGCAGAGACTATCCCAGGTTGAGGGTGTGCTCAGCATCTAAAGGAAAGAATGGAGGCATAAGTCACCAGGCTGAGATGAAGCAAGGACAGCTCCTATACATTCTCAAGTCACTGTGCCCTCATTACCTGCCAAGTTGTCTTCCATAAGGACAAGCGAACTACCTGTTCTTTTCCACATCATTTCCCTCATTTCAGTGAAAAGCCCTGTCTTGAGTTCACTGATTCTTACTTTTAAAAAAATCACAAATTAAAGAATCTTGTCTTGTTTGCTTAAGATAGATTCCATTTAAAAACTCTACAAATAGGCATTTATGATGTTACAGTGTGGAATTTCAAATTTTACTTTTTGCAAATGTAACATCTAAATATTTTTTATTAGCAAGCGTAGAAAGTATAGATTCTCTGTCTTCTTATTCTACCACAAAAGCTGCTTGAATAGCGATGCACACTTAAAATCCAAGTACACTTAAAGAGAGAGAATCACTTGAGCTGAGTTTAAATCCAGTATGGGTAGCCTTTGTAAGATCCCTAACTCCAGAAAAGAAAAAAAGAAAGACAGACAGAAAGAAAGAAAGAAAAAGCATTCTGTGAGGTCTTTGAGGAAAGGTTGCGGGCAGACAAGCAAATTCTGCAAACTTACCTGTACAATGTGGCAGAGGTGTTATTTCTTTGATTTCTTTGAATTTTATTAATCAATTAGCAATATTGCTTTATACAAAAATTTATATATCTACATAATCATAAGAAAAATGAATCATTAAATTTCTATCATTCAAAAATTAACATCTATGCAATATGAAAGGCAATATATTATTCCTAGGGGATATAATTTATGAAAGTGATTGGAGACATGTTTAGAATTCATAGTATCTGTCTTGATCAACAGTTGATAAATAGGCTGTACATATTTACCTCTTTTTTGTTTTTTTTTGTTTTTCCCCCACATTTTATATATATATATATATATATATATATATATATATATATATATATATATGCAAAATTCAAGGTTTACAATGAGGTTGGGCATTTTGTGCGCATTCGTATCCTGCCAAGGTGACAAGGGCTTTCCCACTCTCCTTTTGTCCCTCCCCCTACCCGCCCCCCTTGTTTTACTTTGCTTTTCATTTTAAGTTCCAGAAGAGTTGTGGTCTGGGTCTCTCGTATCAGAGAGACCATTCGATGTTTCACCTTCTGCTTCTGACTCACTTCACTAAGAATGATATTCTCAAGTTTCTTCCATTTGCCTATAAAAGTCTCCACATTGTTGGACTTCATTGATGCATAGTATTCCATTGTGTATACAAACTGTGGTATTCATACGCAATGGAATACCTCATTTTTGTAAGGTATAAAAAAATAAGGTGTCATTTGCTAAGGTCTTAAGCTTCATCCCTAGATATAAATGGGATGGGAAAAAGTGAGGAAGAAGGTTGGGAGAGTTACAAAGTAGGCCAACTCTTCCAGCCTCACCGCCTCTCCAAGGTCACAATGTTCCTGAAAAGTTCCAAGTTTAGGCCGGCAGATGAGTTGTTCTCTGTGTGTGGTAGGGTCCGTACAGCTACGTTTGTCCTTATCGTCAAGTATTCTCTTCTGTTTGCATATTGCTTTATCATTTCTGACCCAGCCATCCCTGAGTATGAAGATTAATCCTCCAGCTAGTCCTCCCCACAAATTCACCTGCCCACTAGCTAGCAGGCCAGCCTCTCCAGTCAGGCCTGCTCCTTCAGACTTCCAGCGAGCCACCTTTCTTCATATTGACTCTACCCAAGAGGCATTGTGCTGGGAAAGCTAGCTTGATCACTCAGATGGTAACTTAAGGCCCAAGGGGTTGTGGTGGACAGATCTCAACACTCCTAAAACCAAGGACCTCAGGACATTGGTAAGGACCTAAGTGAAGTAAACGTGTGAATTTAAAAATATGTATCTTATAATATTTTATGGTCTAAAACACAATAATCCCCATCTGAAAACTAATAATCTTGACAATAAATTAATTTTCAAGATGTACAAAAAGTATTGCATATGTTTATCAAATGTGTTTTATTTTCATAGTGATATCTTTATCAAAAATCCACCAAAAAAACTAAAATGAAAAAAAAAATTCCTTGAGTGTACTGTTATAGTTTGGATCTGGAAAGTTCTCCAAACCCTCATGTATTTGGAAGGTGATTGGATAATGGATGTCAATTGGTTAATCAGATTAATCTATTAATTTCATGTGGTGTTCTGATAATTTCACCTTCTAGTCAAGAGGGGTGGTCAATGAGGGTGTTGCTGAGAAGGAAACAGCCCTGTCCCTGGCTGCTTCCTGAGTTCTTGCTCTGCTCTTGGTAGTAACTGGATGAGCTGCTGTCTTATACCAGCTCATTCCCTCGTGTCACACTGCTGGACACATCAGTGGACTGAGACCTTCTGAAACTGTGAGCTAATAGAAACCTTTCCCCCTTTAAGTTATGGTTATTGTGTATTTTGCTCCAGCATGAAGAAAATGACTAGAAGTGTGGGCTGTGTGGAACAGTATGGAGAGGGCTAGGGAATGACTTCACTAGAGGAAACAAAAGACAAATCCTTCTCCGACCAAGTGATTGTGATAAATATCAAATATGATAAAACATATTCTTGTTATTTGGATCTAGAGTGTCCCCCAAAAGCCTTATGTGTTTGGACTTAACTGGATATACCTATGGAGCTGTATGCTGTTGAGAGGTAGAGTTTGGCTGGAAGGGGAGGATGCTTGGGCCTTATCCTGGAAGGGGTAGACTACTGAGGCTAGGTGTGGAGGGGGCAGATCACTGAAACAGGACCTGGAAAAGTGCATGCTAGCTCTGACCTTCCTCCTGGATGACTTCCTACCCATGATGCCACGAAGAGCTTGAATGCCATTTGTTTCCATATTGTAAGCTGCCCGTGAATAAACTGAGACCTGAAACTGTGAGGTGAAATAAATATTTCCTTCCTCAAGTTGTGGATGTCTTGTATGTGGTCCCTGCAATGGAAACATAACGAAGACGCATGTTGATATCAGGTACCCTTGATAGGATGTGATAAGAATGACATCATCTCTATGCTTTTCTTCCCAAAATGAGATAACCTAAGTCTAACTACAAGAACAGTGTCAGAAAACCACAAATGCATTCTGTAAAATACCTGATCGGTTGTCACCAAAAGTGACAAGATCAAAAACCAAGAAAAGCCAGAATCTCGAAGCATATAGCAGCCTAAGAAAACATGAAGACCAAATGCAATGTGATATCCTGGGTGACATTTTGAATTAGATAAAAGACGTAAGTGAAATATAAAGAAATTGAATAATGTATGTAGCACAGTCAATTGTTATATGTCATTATTGGTTCATCAACTGCAACAATATATTATATCAGTGTAAAACTCTAATTGTCACAACTGGTTGAGTATACATGGAAACTGTCTGTTTCACTTATTTTTCTATAAATCTATGGCTATTATAAAATTTAAATTTTAACAAGTTTTTTTTTTAAATGAAAGATCAAAATCTAACAACATCATGGCTTCTCTGTAGCCACAGAGGCTTTAAAGCTTCTAAAACAAGAGATTTATGTAAGTATGTAAAAATTTCTGAGGTTAATTATTCATTCTTTCTAGTAGATTTTATAAATAATCAGTGTCCAACCCAGTAAGCAGTCAACATCGCTAGAGACACAGTGTTGCAATTTATACCATGCCTTTCTTTGTCAAGAAACATGTAGCAGGATGAGGAGTAACAAATAGGAACTCATCAACCCTGTCCTTTAGGTGTAGGGAAGGATTACCAGTGGAAGAAACATCTATGCTTATATTTATAATATGTTCAGGAATTAAAGTAAAGGAGAGATATGGACATGACTGAGGAGAACAGGGGCAGGTGGCTCAGACTCGGGGCTGTTTACAGCTGTAAACGCCATGCGTTCTCACTGTACTTCCTAGTCTCCTGTGACCGGACCTATATTATACTCATTCCCAGTCTCCTTTGCTCCTCCGACTCTTTGGTCAGTGCCATCTTCCTCCTTTTTCTCACCTTCTTATTGCCTTTGTCTCCTTTTCTCTTCTTCCCTTCCTCTTCCCCGTCTAGCCCTCCTCCTAAACCCCCTTCCTATCCATTCCCTCTTTCTTCTATCCTCTTCGTCTTAGGACCCATGAATGAGGATCCAGAAGATGGTCACTAACTGCTGCTTCACCCACCGACCCCACCAGCATATTGGCATTAGGCGGTGTGCTTCTCCTGGTCAGCTGTCAAACCAGCACCCTTCTCTAATGAGTCTAAGACCAACATAAACCAGTTAGCAAGTGCATGACCACAAGCATGAATAAAAGAGTAACTGACATTTAAATAAAACCCAACAAATAAACGTGGCTAAAATGATAATTTAATTGTGCTATCAATTCTACTTATCACCCTGTTAAGCAGCTTCATAACAAACTTTACTGTGGCCTTTCTATAAGTGCAGTTATCTTTCTTGTGCCTAAATTACTCCCTTGCTGCAAATTAGACTTTTCTGGATGTTATCTTCTCTCATTTGCATTTTCAGTTTTCTATTGAGCCCACTGCAGCCATGCCATTTTTAACAACGAACTCTTTAACCAGAGTACGATAATTGCTTCCTTGTATTAGATAACCTGATACACTGAAGATCGTTGATATTCAAAACACCTTTTCAGGCTTCTTTGTTTACAGGACTTCTAGTTAAATCTCTGAGAGGATCTGGTGCTTTAATTAATATTTGCCACGCCATACATTCCATGACGGGAGGACCGCCGTCTATGCGTGTACCCTGATTCGGTCACTCACCACGGAGATGCAAAAAACGCCATTATTAGTTCTGAGAACTGTTTGAGGCTCTGAAAGAAGATACTTTTGATGTCTATTACACTGTTTCACCTTTTGGATAATTTAATATTCAAGCTGTGTAAGCCCAAATAGCTCTGCACAGCTGGCATGGTGTTTTGTTATTTCTCACTTTTCCTCTTATCTATGCGATTTTAATAATTGGAAACATAAAAATGATATGGTAAATGGATAAAATTATTCAAAGAATCGGCATACTTGGCACAGATCCTATGAGAAGCTTAAATCAATTTTCTTGAACTGTCAGACATGATGTATATCTAAATGGAGTGCTGGGTTTAGTCAGATTTGTTTCTTATTGTTTTTCTCTGCAATTATGAAATACAAAGGTTGGTGGGTTCAGTGTCTTATTTTCAAATTCAAATGGCTATGGTTAGTTAGAATAGTTTGCTATTTAATCATGGAAATAATATGTCTTCTATTTCTCTGAATACATATGCACCTCAAAATGCTTTTTTTTTCTGTTTTGGTGTGGAAAGAAGCAATAAGATAAATCAAATTGAATCTCCTTTACCTTGATCTATGAAGCTTAGAAATGTAATTTCTAGTACTTGATTCAGGTAAATACGGTGACTACACAGTCAATTCAAAAGGTGAATGTCAGGACATGTACTTTGCATGTACGTTATACAATGACTCATTAGCATTATATCCTTAATCTATTTTATGTAATAAAGAACTTAAAGATACGACTTACGTGTGTAACGTTGCCCACAAAAAGAGTTGAATGCATCAGGGGACATGAAATGATTTGTACTGGATAAGTCGTATTCAAGTTTAATGCTATAAATGTCTACTTCTGTGTAGTGCTTCTAGTTCTGAAATAAAGGATCTATTAAGAAATAAGACAGAGACAATGTGCTTATATTGAATTGTAGAAAGCTGAAGATTTTTTTCTTAACTTTTATCATGGGTTTGTTTTACTTGTCTACAAGCAATAGTATAATATTGAGGTGATTGTCACTTATGGTTAATTTAAAGTTTTGATGAGCAAATGGATATCACTTTGCGTACTTCTTATTATATCCTATCGACAAACTGAAAATACCTCTGTCTGGTTCAATTCACCTGGATATTAATCTCAACAGTTGAAATATATTAAAATCAAATGACATTATTTCATGGGCATGTATCCAAATCGAGCTTTAGACAAAAGTAATCTTGTATGTTAACTTTCTCCTTAGTTCTTTTTTGTCCTAAAAACAAAGCCAACATCTCTTAAAGGATAATGTACAAGCCTATTCTAATAGCTACTCTTTAAGGAATTTTTTTATAGCTTCTAAATTATGTATAGACATGAGTCAGTTTATGCAGTTTTAAAGCTCTCTTTATAGTTATATTTTTGGTCCAGAAAACGAATCCAAATGTGCAAATCCATTTTGTGATATAGTAATTTTGTCTACCTAATTCTATAAAACATCTACAAAGCTTACATAATTTATTTAATTTTTTGATCCCCACTAAGTATTGTTGACATCTTAATTGATGTTTCCCTTCACCCTTTGAAAACATTTTTTTCAGATTCGTTTCAGGATTGTGATGTGGATAATTTTTTACATCTTCCCTCAAATTACTGAAATGACTTGCTGGTTACTCTCATAACATTCACTAATTTACTATCCAACCACAGTTTCTTGAGATGGACATTGTTTTTTATTGTTGCTGGGGCTTTTATTGGTGGTGGTGGTGTTGTTGTTGATTATTTTTTCTATTTCACGTCATGTGTTGGTAAAGAGGGATCACATTCTTCTAAACTTAGTTTAATTCTGGATTATTATTATTATGTTTCTACTAAAAAATATTTTTTCACCTTCATACCATAAAACAATAGTGTTTGTTTTGTTTCTTTGCTCAATACTTCATGAACTATCACCTTTCTGAGGGAAGTTATGCACCTATTTGGATAATATCGAACACCACAACTTTATAGTCTCCGGCATGTCTGCATTTAATGGTGTCTTTACAGCTCATCAGGCATTCAATGTCATGAAAATGGATCATGATATTATCTAGAAAACTGCAACCTTAAAATCTGAAACGCAAATATTAAGCTTACTTGCAAAAAATAAAAAACCATAATTGAGATAGCCAGTCTTCCGTTTCTCTCTTTCTTCATACCTTATACCTGCGTTTTATCTTTATTTTTCCTTGTTCGACTCAATTTAAAATATTTTGTCTACCAAACTTTGAGTAGTATTTCCACATAGTGAATTTCCTCACCATATAAACAATGGTCTTAACATTTTTTGCAAAGCCTCTATAATTTGCTCCAATTAGAAAATGATGCCATTATGCAAACATGCATCACTTCGAGACCACTGTCTGCATCTTCAGCTTGTTGTTGAGTCACTTTCTTTCCGCCTTCAACCGATGCTCCAAAATTTTGTTATAATAACAAGGACTTGAGAGGCAATTATTAATCAATACTTGGCCGAAAGGAAATTTTAAGAAATAAACTAATTCCTTATAAGCGACACAAATCTTTTCATTCATGTAACTCATCAAATTCAAATTTTCAAATAGAGAATATTAAATAAGTCATATAATTTTCTTTCATTCTAAATTGCTTTTTAAATATAAACTTTTAAAAAATAATATAGACCAAGTCTTTATAGATATAAAACTAGCTTTTCTTTCCACTTTCCATTTTCCTTGATCCATTCAACATTTTTTCCCTAATCTTAACATAATCAAGTAGTCCATACTAACACACACACACACACACACACACACACAGCAGGATCCTAATAAATGCTAGAAAACTGGAGGGATATTTAGCTATTAAGAAAACAAAAGAGAATTAGAGAATTGGAATTAATTCTATCCATTTAAAAAGATATCCAATGGATAAGTAACGTTTCCCAAATTTTGTTCTTTATTTCTCTCTTTTTTCTGATTTAATTTTAATTAATTTTAGCTCACACTTAGTTCTGTAATAAATTAAAAAATCATCATTTTGCTTAGTAGTATGTTTATTCTTTTGCTTCTTTTTCCTGTTCCAAGTTAGACATCGGCATATATTTATATAGGCTAGAAGTGATTCTTGAACCTTTAAGGTGCCTTTTTACTTTTTATAACTTCATCTGAAAAAAATGCAAACATCAAACTCCTTCCAAATTTAATAATACAGAGTAGCTTGACAACTATATGCCAAGACTTCTAAGTTAAACAAATAATTCGTTTACAGGTTATGTTACTTTTCAAACAAGAGCACACTGAGTTACAAAAAATTTAAGTAGAAAAGAGATTTGAATTTTCAAGTGGTAGAGTAGTTACTGACTCCATTCATAGTTTAACCTCTACTGTGGCCACATGGTCTATTATAAGACTATTTTTTTCAAAAGAATATTTCTTACTTATGTCTGTTTATTCATTCATATTAAATAATTTCACATTTTGAAATTTTCCTTTTAGGTTTTATATCACAATCCATTTTGCTCACAAATGTTTTCCTCAATATACACATCGTTTTGCTCCTATTTTACACTGAGTATTCACAATTTAACATAGAGTGAAGGATCCACATGTAACTTGTATCTTAATTAATTTTACACAGGTCCGTACATTTATAGTTATTTCACACTTTGCAGTCTGGATAATAGAATAAGAATTAGTAAGATTATCTGCATAAAATTATATGTGCATCTGAATGTTTAAAACTCCTTTTATCTTGAATCTTGACTGTCCCTAAAGGTCTCTGTGGTAAAAAAATAGTTTCCAGAGTGATGCTTTTGGATAGCTATAGAAATGAAGGAATGGCTTGCGGTCACTGTGGACGTGCCCTTGAAAAATGATTGTGGAAGGCCGCCCTTCCTCGTCACTGTCTTCTGCTTCCTGAAATTGAGCAGCTTTCTTCTGCCTCATGTCCCTTCAGTGATGAGCACCCTGGGATAGATTCCAAACAAAAGGGAAGTAGGTCACAAACTAAAACCTTTAGTGTTGTGAGCCAAGTAAAACTTTCTTCTTTATGATTTAATTATGCAAATGGTAAACTAATTTATCCACACATATGAATAGTGATTAAAAAGTAAGGTGGATGTTTAAATTACACACACACACACACACACACACACACACACACACACACACACACGTGTGCAATTTACATAGAAGCTGTGTCAGGTATTCTGCTTGGCAACTGAATAAGGTCTAGAATTTCATTGAAAAGCCCCTTATTTTCGTATAGAAAGAGAGCTTATCTTACACTTCAAAGTAGTTGAAGATTCGGACTATGTTATGTTTCGTTTTGTTTCCCAGTGCTGGGAATGGAGCCCAGTGCCTACACTTTATGCTATATCCTCAACTATTTTCTGGTTTTGATTTTGAGACAGGGTCTTGCTAATTCACTAATATCCTATGGCTAACTTGAATCTGTAATTCTCCTGCCTCAGCCTCCAGAGTGCTGGAATTGTGCCCTAAATAAATGATGTATTGAATTGAATTTGAATTTGAAGATTTTAACATCTCTAGACTCTGTTCACCTTAATTGTCAGCCCTGCTCAAGACAAACTGCTCCCTACATCAGGGCTCCCTTTCCTCAAGTGTGCATTGTGTGATTAGGTGGTCAACACACAGAAGCACCTTCATAATCCTTAACTATTTGTGGCAGACCTGTTGCTATTGATAAATTTTGAATACTATCCTTGTTCTAGTCATTCCTTAAAGTTTAACAAATATGAATAACTCTTCCACGGGATTCTCTCATTTCCCAGACATATTACTTTCCAAATTTGCACTCTTAAATTTACCTCCTTATTTTGCATTCCTAATATTCCTTGAAATGCTCTAGACTCAACATTTTTTCACTATATCTTATTATCCTCCAAAAATCCTAAATTTGAGGTAATTTAAGCTAGAATATAACTTACTTAGAGAAAAAAAAATAAAGCAGTTATTTCCCATTGAGAAATAATGTCCAAGAAAGTAACTCTTCAATAATTTAAGGTAATATTTATCATTGAGAATTATTCACTTGAGAATGAAATATACTAGATCTGGCCGTGACAAGCAAGACGAAGAATGCAGAGAAAGGACGCTCCTGTGCTCTTTGTTCATCCAAGCAGTCAATGCTGCGGTCCTCCACTTTCAGGTGTTATTTATCTCAACATACGTAATTGCACGTAAGTACTCCCATGCATGCCCTACCATCATCTAAAATACAACGTTTAGAATAAAAATTCACTAAACTCTTTGTAAAATACTTTCTTTTGACATAACTGTCTCTCTTTCTCCTCCATCTGCCTAATTTCTCTACTAAAAAATAATAAACACCGTCTCGACTATCTCACTTCTTTGTTGTTTACAATCTCTTAAGAACAGAAGTGTTTCTTAAATTGCTATTCAAGACTTTTTCATTTTAATCTTCCGTGTAGATGTTCTGTGCATTATTTTAAGTGATGCATTTACACTTGCAACGTCTTCAGGCTCTTTATTTTTGTGAATACAAATATGTTTTGCCAGATGCAGACATCTTTGCTTTATATTATACCAGAAAATAACTAGTAATAATAACTTATGAAATCATACCAACCCTTCAGCTCTTGATTTGTTGAAGGTTAGGGAACCAAAATGGGGATTCTGCCAAGTACTAAGGATATCTATCCTAATTATACATTCTGGAACTGGGGAAATGACACAGGATGAGGTAAGGGACCTATGGGACCCACCATGAATCCAACCTTAGCTAATTCTTTATTAATCCTCTGGCTTCCATAGGCTCCTACCTTAACTGGAGGTCTACAATGATGTCTTGGATTTCCTGGAATTAATGTTAACTCAGAACCAGTGTCTAGTAGTCCCCAGAATGTTTGATCATTTCCCCTTCCCCAGAGCACAATTACTCTAGTGAAGGGCCAAAGGTCCCTTTGGGGAAGGATAGGAGAAATATTGACGTTATAACTTCTCGGTAACATATCAGGGTCCTTCCTGAACAGCCTTCACTTCATTCGACAGGTACTGGATATGGCTAAAGTCTGGAAATTAATTAAGGGAACATGCATCTATATTGCTACTATTTGAGATAACTATTTGCTCAGTTGTCCTAGAATTTTTTTAACATACAAATCCAAGAAAAATTTAGTAGGTTTCTCGTCTGTTTTACTTCTGGGTACACCATGCCTGATGAGCCAGTGTCATAGATCCACACGTGTCAGCCCCTTCTGTTAACTGTTTTTACTCTGCTGTATATTACAACAAGTACAATCATCATGCCTTTGTTGGTTAACTGCTGCCACTTTGACCCTATCACCCTGAGATCAAATAAATTCCATACAACTTACCTGTTGTAATTGTGTGGCTGCCACTCCCACTGTAAGGTTGGGCATACAGAGAAAGGATAGGAAAGGGCACTTCAAAGATGCTGGCCCTCCCCGCACTAATTGGTTTCTTAAAGGCATAGTAAAGGATACATGTTCTGGACCCTCTCAATCCAAATGAGTTGATTTTTTCTGGCAGATCCACTCCAGCATTCCCATTTTGGCATACCAATTATTGTAGAAAACTGTGCTTTGCTGGCTGTATTTGGATGAAGATAGTCGATAACTCAGTTCTGCAGGAGTTTCACATTGCGTGTGCTAGAGTGACATAGTTTTGTGACACATTAAAATGAAAATGTTTATAAATGTATTGATTATAGCAACTAATGTTTCCATTATTGCAATACACAGACAAGATAAGATTCAGTACTGAAAATAGGAAAGATAAATAACCTCATGACATAACTCAGGGTTAGGAAAGAAAGCCGATTCAGTGTTGAAATAGCTGGTTTTGGTACAGAAAGCCAGTCATTCAAACAGCAACTAAAGAGGTGAGTGACCATCATGAGAGAGCACACACAGAACAAGCACCCAGCTGCAGGGACCCCTGCTTGCTCTGTGTGCACTTAATTGAATTTGACAATAATTTATATCTTGAAGTGGCAGTTCATTATGCTGAGATGAAAAATAAATCTCTATGAAATAAAAATAGAAGTCTTATAGTTGTGTTTTGTTTTATGGGAAACGTCTCCTCAATGGCAAAACTCCAAATATTATCTATGAACGTAGGTAGCAGGACAGATAAAAATCTGGTATCATGTTTACCATCTTCTTTGTATATGAATTAAAAAGGAAGTGGGCCACACATGGATGAAATGTTAAAGCAACGAAAGATTAATGTTTATTCTCTATTTGTTAACAGTATCTCTGCTTTCCAATGATATCTACTTTATATTTTTCTTGGAAAGATTTTTTATTACCAATTTGTACCTGTTAAATAGCAATATGGAAAAAAATCTTCCCATGAATCTTATATTGTAGTTGAGAATGAAGTCTTTGATAAGAAGAAACTTTTCTGTCAGTACAACAGTGTTGACATTAAGACTTTTGAAATAAAGGTGTATAAATTACACTTCTATCTACTCTTTAATGTCCAAAATGTCACTTATTCTGGAAAAAAAATTTGTACACATATGGAATTGTCTTAAAGTGTATGTCTATTTATCCTAAGAATATCTTAAGCTTTCCCTGTAGCAGTACCAATTATATTTCAATCAAGTTGAAGTGATTATCTGTTGAATTTTTTATTTAGTAATGATTCTTGTTCCAAGCCTAAAAAACTGCATTATCCAGTTTTTTGTTTTTTGTTTTTTGTTTTTTGTTTTTTGTTTGTTTGTTTGTTTGAGGCTTGGCTCTTCAGGAGTAAGGGCCTATTTTGCCTCATGATTACAGTGTTTGTTGTCCATGGTAGTCTGGTTTCAAGAATGATGCATCCAGCTGGGAGGGTACAGTGGAGCAAAGCAGCTAACCTTCCTGTGTAAGGAAAGCAGAGTATAGGGGCAGCACCCAAGAGAAAGGGGTGAGAAAGTGATGTAGACCCCAGACCACACCTCCAGGCCACCCAGAAACACTCAGGTGAGTGCCTTATCAGTTCCTCAGGCAGCTCCAGAAACAAACTGCCAATCAATCTTAACTGTCACACATTGCTTGTCATGTGTGATTACTTTTAAAAATAGTTTTGAGGATTAACACATTATGCTGCTAGATAAATACATTTGCTTGTTTTATTTTTCTAAAATGGAGTAAAAGTCAAAGTCAAATATTTCTGAGGGAAATGAAACAACCACATTATGGAGGACATCTCATATCTGTTAATATGGTAGTTTTAAGAAATGTTGTTTAGATTTTTTGTTTCAATGTTGCATAGTGATATCAAGGAAATTAAATAAGCTGCATGTTAACTTCAGTAGCTTATCAAACATGAGTGGAGAATATGGGGCTCACACTTATGGATACCCGTACTTCCCCAAAAAACCGCAGTGTTTAAATATGTAAAGTATATTAATTAGTCATACAATAAAGGAAATGATTTTTATCAGAGAAGGACTAAAGAGGTAAAAATTTCATAATTGCATGCCTCTTAATCATCTTTAGCTTCTTACTTTCTCTAATCATCTATTTCACTTTTTATTCCATCTACACTTATACTGTGAAATGATAACAGTTTTAAATGTCTTAATGTGTATTTTAGGATTAGAACATCTAAAAAATAAAATTGAACTGCTAAAATGCTTTTCTTTATAATAACATTTGCCTCTTCGTTTTATTCATTTTTGTAATATAACATTTTAATTAATTTATTGCAGAAATGAAAAAGCAGCACATTAAGACCTTTCTACTTGTCCACCTGTATATAATAGATTTTAATGAAAAGATACATTATGATTTGACTTTAAATATCAATCTTAACATAATCTTATCATTACTATTTGCTTTCAGAATATTGTTAAATCTATGCTGAAACTGATTAATTTGCTTTTGTGAATAAAAGTGTGCGGAGGGGGGGAGGGTTGGGTAGGGGGAGGGACAAAGGGAGAGAGGGAAAGTCCTTGTCACCTTGACAAGATACGTAGGTGCACAAAATGCTAAACTTCATTGTAAACCTTAAATTTTGCACTTATACATATCAATAAAATGGGAAAAATGTCTTATTAATAAAACATTATGAAAAAATAACTAGTGAGTCTCTGTAAATTTTTCGCTTTCTGCACAGATTATACAATTAATTTGTTTTGAATAATGAGCTCTAATAAGGCAATATTGTAAATGAATTCTACAGAGGCTATTATATTTATTAAAATGAAAGTTTCTAATATGCAGTGTTTAATTTCTTGGCTAACAGAATGCTTCATCTTTTTTATAATAGTTTGATTGGATAACAACCAGGAAATAGTAAATTACTTAACAACTCACATCGAGTGTTCAGTATATTAGTATAATACCTTCTATTAGAAACACTTATTTTTATTCTTCAGTATTTAGGACAATTTTAGCGCTTATACATCAACACAAAATTCACGTCACTAAACAATAAGTCGACCAAACAGTAAGCCAGTTTGAAGCTGCTTTTGTGTTTTCTGAAGTTTGATTATGTCCAAATTGAATGGCAGACAGAGATGATAAAATCCTTTCATTTTTCCAAGCAGACACGATAAATAATAAACCACAGCACAGGAGAAACACATGGCCATCTGCATCTTACATTTTCTCAGATTTTTTTTTTTTCTTTCACTGCCTGGGTTAATGAGAGCACAGCTACTTTGTATTACTTGACTTTAAAAATATTTAACTAAATTTAGCTAAGTCCAAAACTAAGCAGTTTGAAATAACCGCTGTACAAATGCCAGGAAAGGTCACTTTTCCACTGAAAATCTGTACTGGAAAGGAAGGTACCTCTAATCTAGATCGCTTTCCCCCTCAGCCTCTCTTCCCAGGAGATTACCCTAATTTTTCACTGGCTATGTATTAAAAGAAGCGGCTTGACTCTCATTCATTTCCTAACAAACCTGGCACCTGATAAATGTTCCCAGGAGGCTTGTGCTGGGGGAACCTAGGTCTGTATATATTAATCACGGCGCGGGGAGTTCATTTTTCTCTCACAGCTCTGCATCCCTTGTCAAAACTTGGGCTGATATATGGACATAAGAAGAAAGCAGCCACCTCGCCCGTGTAGTTCATATAACGCGAGAGGGTTTTTGTTCTCGGGATTTTCTCCTTGTCTTTGTGTTTTGGAGAGGCTTTAAATCTTCCCATTTTCCTTTTTTGTCATTGTCGCCCTCTTTTGCAGTTTCTTTGGCAGCTTCCTCGCCACTCTGTTCAAGTTGTTAAAAAAAAAAAACCTCCTATTATAAATGGCTTTTAACACATCCCTTCTCTGTTCTTCTTTCTGCAGCTCTCCAAAGTCGCTTTGATCCTTTTCTTCCCCTTTCTTCTCATCCCTCCTTTTTTTTTTCTTTTGGTTTCCATTCCAAATGTCTCCCTTTATTGACACTAGATTACTCAGCAGGCAGGTCACATTGATCTGGCTACTGGGAAGCAAATTTCTTTTTAAGTAGAGAAATGGGATTGTCTGAAAAGGACATCTTTTGGAATAAAAAGAAAAAAAAAACCAGCCTACTTTCCCCATACCTTTCTTTCCTTCGGGGAAAGCTCGGGAAGAAAGTCATCTCTTTAGATATTAAAAGCTTATTATTCTAGTCATTGGGTTATTTTGGTGCCTTAAATATCACGGATCTAATTCAAACCTTTCTCGATGTATTCAAGTAATTTTATTTGGAAAATCTATCTGTTCCTACGTTAGAATTTCTTTAAGTCAGAAAATGAAGAGTTCAAGACGGGTTGTTATGGAATCAAACAAGTGATGGCATGCCCCTTTGGTACAGGCTCCCAGGCTCCTTAGTTCAGCCCCTCCCAGCCCTGGACTGCTCTCTGCTGCAGCCTGATAGCTCTCCTCCTGTTTTGTTTCTCTCCTATTCTCATTTATAGTGTCAGCTTACATTTAGGACGGTGAGAGTTAAGTTGCTCGCTGTGACATGGCAATCCATTAATCACCTCTGGCTTTCCTCCCTGCCTTACTATTGGTCGGGTTGTAATTGAGCCATGGGGCAAAAGCCATTTCCAGCCACACTCTGTCGGCTTGTTCAGCAGTTCATTTATTTGTTTGATAAGATAACCTTTTCACAGGAGCGTCTCATCAGTGCACCCAGGTCCGCATGCAGCGGGTTTATTCGGAAGTCCACGTGTAAATTCTCCTTGGGTCGAATGTAATGGGTAGAGAGAGAACTGTTCCCAGGGAATTAGGAATATCGGCACCCAGTTTTCTGACCACGAAGCTCTCGATCAGATTTTGATAGTACCAGAGTACCAGGCAGTAGATTGCCAAGCGCCTTAGTAGAAAACTATGATTTGGACTACCTTAAGTGCTAATATATAAACCTAAATTTAGTACCTTAAATGAATGCCATGATATAAGCTTATATTTACAAAACCATAGAAATTCACAACATTTATTAGAGTCAAATATTTTGTGAAGAAACTATCTTTTGGAATCTTATGCCTTTCTATAGCTAATAAAAATTACCCACACAATACCACATCTCTAAATTACCATTGCTGCTTTAGATAGAATGACATGGAGTACTTATTTATTCTAATACTTCATTTGATTTATTGAGAGAAGACCCGTTCCATACATCCCAGGGAAAACAGCTCCATACACCAATTCTCTGTGTAATTCAGATAGACCTGCATGCGGTCCATGCCACAGCTCATTAGAATAAGAAATGGCACCCTGCATTTTCCAGATCATCTAAACTCCCGGTGACCTTGTAGAAAGAACCACAATTCTTTGTCCTTTATATTATATAAATTCTGCTTTTGGTGGGCAAGTTTAGCTTTTACTTACAAATGTACTTTTTAATATTCACTTTATGTTTTTTTCTCTCCTATGAAACTTATCCTAAACATTACTTTATTTTTATAAGTAAGTAAGCAGATTCCCACCCGTATGTACAGACTTATCTGTTGGACTGAAGAATTGGCACGGAAGAAAGGAAAGGTGGTGTGCACAGTGATGTTTTCTCCCCCCTCCCCCCCCCCCTTTTAAGTGTAGTTGCTCTCCAGTTCAAAGGAACACTTGCTGTCTCAGCTGTGCAGAGCACTGTGCAGGCACACCTCGTCCAGCACAGGGACCTTCCTCACCTGGGGTCTTATCTTTCTGGGGGCATCCTGCATCAAATGGCTGAGGGAGGAGCTGATATGAACGCCAGCCCGCCCCAGCCTGCAGAACATGACTTTAACATGCTGCCTGGGCTTCAGCTTCTGAGTTTAGCTGAGGTCACCTCAGGTCAGTGTCAGAACTCTCCTCTCCTGCTGAGGTCCTGCTTCATCCCTCTGCCTTCTGCAGGCGTGCATTGTCTGAGTCCATCTCAGTCCCCCCGTGCAGATGTCCCAGACCGTGACACGTGGTTGGAATGTCCTACATGGCTCAACATGGCCTGCTCTTTTGTGCCACTTTCTTACTCAAGAGCATGTGCAACTCTCCTGCTAGTAGTTGGGATTAAGACAATGGAATAAGGAGCACTTACTTAACCTACTAGATGTTCGTGAAAGAATATGCTTAAAATAAAATTATAGTATTATATAACGTTTATTGTCCACTTGCTATGTATTGGGCTTAGTTGTAGATATTCTACTAGAGGGAGTGGAGGTACAGCTCAGTGGTCAAAGTGCTTGTATAGCAAGTGCAAGGCCTCAAGTTCAATTCCTTAGTACCGCCTAAACTAGTTGTGGTGGTACATGCCTAGAATCTCAGCGCTTGGGAGGTATTATGGTGTGGATATGGAATGTCCTCCGAAAGTCTTATGTATTTGCCTGTTGTGGATTACTCATGGATATAGGTACTTTTTATGTTTTTAGTTTGTTTAGTCTTTCCTACTTTATTGATATATATGCATGTGTGTGTGTGTGTGTGTGTGTGTGTCTGTGTGTGTGTGTGTGTGTGTGTATCACTATGTATATGAAATGTGCAGTGGTTCCACTACACTTGAGAATCCTCCGCACATACGTACACAACATCATTATATCGCATTCCCTTCCCCTCTTTTGACCTGTCCATCCCTTTCCTCATCCACCATGACTCCCAAAGTCTCACCCATCGTATTCTGTAAATTACCTGTATTTTAGTTTTCTCATAATAGAGAAACCATGTACATGGAACATTCTGAAACTGACTCACTTAAGCATGATGGCCTAATTGCATCCATTTGCCTACAAATGCCTCACATCTATCTGTTCGCGTGGAAGAGTAGTACTCCACTGGGCACAAATGCCCCCTGTCATTTAGTACCCATCAGTTTGTTGGTGAAAACTTCTGCATCTTCTGTGTACCACTGAAAGGTAAGACCTGGTCGGAGGAGTTGGTTTTCGGTATGTGGTAGAAAACAGGCATGTGGTAGGTTATAGACTGCGGGTTTGTGGTGAATTAGTGGCATGCTCTAGACGACAGTTCTGTGGCACATTGCTGGGCATGTGACCCTGAAGAAGCGGATCATTGTGATTCTCTCCTCACTTAGCGTCCCGTCTGTGATGCTGTGACTGGCTCTTCTCCACCTCTGCCAGCTCCCCATAAATAGACTATGTGACACCTTCTGGCACTGTGAGCTAGCGCAAATCCTCCCTCCCTTAAGTTGTGGTAGTTAGGTACTTTGTCACGTCAACAAAAATGTGACTAAGACCAGAGGCCGGGGTAGGAGGATTGCTATAGGTGGTACTGGTGCTGCACTGGTGCTGCAGTCTCTGGAGAACACTTACAGAACCATTGGCTTTAACAATACTACAGACATCCTTTTATTGCTCTAACTGTGACATCAGTGAGTCAGTCAATTAACTAGGCTAGCTGTTTACAGGGCTCCCGGCAAACTATAGCAGGCATTCTTCTCTGTTTCTAATTTCCTATGATTCTATACCTGATATAGTTTATTTCTGAATGGTGGAATTCAATCTGGATTAATAACCAATTTAAAATATATTAATATAATCATCCAATAGTCTAAAACTAACTTAAAAAGGGCACATTTATGATACTGAAATTCTAATTTTGCTTTTCTACCATTTTATAAAATTTTCATTATTAAAATACTTGGAAACTAGTGTAATAATTTCATAATTAAGGAAGAAAATAAATACAAGTAGAAAGTAGGAAACAGGCGCAGTAAGCCATTCTGAGGTAATATATAGTTAGTTCTGCTACAATGTGGCAAATAACTGTAAAAAATGACCTTGCTTTACAAACATGCACAATAAATACTATAAAGATTATGGAAACATGCCTAAAATATGATCAAGGACACACTTTTCAAAAAAGAAAACAAGCTAATAAAAATGGTAGCACGGATTTACAGATGAATAATGGTTAAGCTATGCACAAATACTACAATTAATCTATCAGATTATCTATAAAATGTCCTGACACTTGCTTCAGGAGGTGAATGCCAGCATTAAGCAGCTTGTGAACTTCCCTGAAGTTCTTTCAAAGAGCAGTTACCTGAAACTGGAAAACAGATTAAAAATAGATTAAGGTGAGTGTGGCTCATTGTCTTTTGCATATTGAAGAGAGTTCTCATTCTTCCCATTCTTTGGAGCCCAGGCTGGCCTTGGACTCATGGCAATCCTCCTGCCTCAGCCTCCCAAGTGCTGATATTACAAGCGTGTGCCACCCCACCCAGCTTATGTGGTGCTGGGGAATGGAACTCCGGGTACTTAGCGCTTGACTTAGCATTTGACTTAGAGCTTGATTTAGCACCTGCTAAGCAAGTGCTTTACCCACTGAGCCATCCCTCCAGCCCCCGAGAGTTCCCATTCTTATTCCCACCCCATGGTCTTCCTCCCTTGGAATGTAGATCCTCTGAACCTTTCACCTCTAAGTGAGACTTGTTTCATTCAACTGAACAGTTAATTTTTATACATTAATATATACTTTATTCCAAATTATTTTTATAAATGACTGGAAATATTTTTTCTTTCACATTTACTTTATATATTGTTGGCCTGATTTGATAGCTGGTGATTGTTAGAAATCACAGGAATATTTTTGAATCATAAACTAGTCACTTTTGCATCGAGAGTCCCATCGGACAGTTCATACCTGTTAATTTAAGGTCTCCACATATTGACAGTATGTATGTGTTGACTCGCCAAAATATTGTTTCTGAATTTTTGCTACTGGGACTCTAAACTTCTATGAAAGAACTTTTTCTTCTATATCTTTAGGCTATATTCTCATGATCATCTCTCATATGAATTGCATGTGTGTGTGTGTGTGTGTGTGTGTGTGTGTGTGTGATTATTCCTGATGTTCTACAGTGCAGATTTCTTTATATCTGTTATTTGTAGTTTCTTCCAAAAATACTGTAGTACTTCAGTATATAAAACTATATTAAACTTTCCTTCTGCTTGCACCATTTGGTATTTATGGGCCAGGAGGATCATACATGTTTGGAATGAGAAAAGATACATGCATATACATCACGTGTACATCATATATATCATATGTATAGATCCTCCCTCTCAAATGCTAGCAAACCAGAGCCAATTAGCTTACTACCTTCTGTGGACTAATACTGAGGGTGGAGGCAGGGGTCTAAAACCTGTGCTTGTGTGTTTTGTGCATTTATACAGAGACCATTTCAGCTGGATGCTGTTATCTGTGTTCACTCTGTTTTGGAGGAATAAAATCATGAATAAACAAACACGACATTTCTGTTACATTCAAATTATTGAATAATATGTCAGGCGAAATGGAGTTTCTGTTTTCAAAACAAGCATTATGGTACAATTAATTGTGTATGCCAATGAATATAATATTTAGATTCATGGAAGTATGTCAATTGTAGAGTAAATAATAAAGATATACCTTACAAAGATTATAGATCTACTACATGTGTGAATTGTGAGTAATTTCAATGTATTTTTCCTGCGGAATTCTTCCAATTGGATAACAGAAAATTGGTTCCCAGATCCATGCTCTCAGGTTAAAATCATACATTGTTTTCTAATTTTTATACGGTTAGCACAAAACAATTAAACCATTCGCTCTCTGCAAGGATGAGTAATAATGGGAGAAATTTACTGAAAGCATTTAAAAATATTCATTTACATGGCTTTTATTTAATTACATATTTAGTACTGTCTTCTAAAACTATTACTTTTGGTCCACATGTTTCTATGATTTCACAGATTATTACAGCTCACACACGGAATGAAACCAGCATTTTATTTCTCATGGTAGGTGTGAGGCCAGTGAGGCTGGGTGGGAGAGAGTCGCCTCTGTACACGCAACTGCTTGGTGTCACTGCAGGACCTGTGGTGCGGACCTTTCCACTCCCGTGACACGAGTCTTTGCTTTAACTGTGGTTTTGTTCTTTGTTACAGGGTTTTCTCTCTGTCCGCCGTATTTACTCTCCAGAAGGAAATAGGGCTATTCCTAGAAATCCAAAGGGGAAAATCCTTTGTGGAGCACAGTGTCAGTTTATCAGAAATGGCTTCACATAAAATCAACATTCTCAAGATCTTTCTGATCCGGCTCTACTTAGCAGACAAGGAAAGACATTCTAGTACACTAAAGTAAAATAGGAAAAAAAAGACAGATATAAAAAAGACAATGGAACTAAACTATTGGGTGGTGGATCATAACTGTAAATGATATCTTAGGATTCCCCTGTTCGTTCTCTTCTTTAAATCAGTCTCCAAAGAATTACCCTTACTGCTATGAAGTATGTATATCAGGGCGTATCACTTTTTTGACTAAGGACCAAGTGGAGGGCCTTTGCACTGAGCTAAATTCTCCTGTCCATCTTTTTTATTTTATTTTATTTTATTTTATTTTATTTTATTTTTTACTTTGAGACAGTTTCCCAAATTCCCTAAATTGCCCAAGCTGGGCTTTAATTTGCAATTCTCCTATCTCACCTTCTGGACTTCAGGGATTACAAGCCTGCATCACTAGGCCTGACTATTAAAACAAATTATTACAAAAATATCTGCAGATAGGCTAATCTCTTTGAATTCATGGGTGTTAAGTTAAAAAGAGAATCCAATAGGAATTCTGCCTATAATATTGTTAGTTGGTCTTTCTGAGTATTTTAAGGTAGAAGGAAGATCTACTTGTGGATGCTTATTAAAACTAAGAAAAAAAAAACTCGCCAATGCTATTAGTTCCTTGTAATGCAACAGATACGATTTTGTTTGGTATGGGGTGCTGACGCTACTACCTAAAATGAATGAGCCTGCGAGCATCACATTCAGATGGCCGCTTACTAGCTGAGTGTATTTTCTTACTTTCCTTGAATCTCATTTCTTATTTGTAAAATGCGAGTTAAAATATTTGCCGTGTTCTTGTTGCACTGATGTAAGAAATTAAATACTTAAAATCATGTGTTAGTATTGCATCCCCCACCTACCCACCATCAAAATTTCCTAAATGACTTAATATAGTTTTCAGCGATGCAAAGAACATCGCAAGTCATGTTTAAGCCCAGCTGCTATTATGAAAGACAAATTACAAAGAGAATAAAACATAACACCTAGGGTTTTCAACTAGTTTTACTGTTATTTCTTTTATTTTATAGTTAAATCCCAATCTCATTTTATGACAAAGAGAGTGAGGTTTTTTTTTAAATTACTATAAATAATAAGCCTAGAAGTCTTCTATTCAAATCTTGACTATGTAATTTATAAATGCATTACATGCCTCACTGACCAAATACACCTCATACAAACAATTGCATTCAAGCACCTGGAGAGTTCTAGAAGAAGAAAAAAAAAGAAAGAAAGAAATTGGAACATAAAAGTGTACTGATAGCTGCACAGTGAAGCTGCGGGTACATAAAGCTACACTTTTAGATAGGGAGGCAGCTTTATGTCTGCAGTTAAAACTTAATCTACCATAATAACTCAAACCCAAGGTCTAATAGGAGAGAGGAGGTGCTATCCAGTGAGGGTGAGACTTTTATTCATACCCAAATAGCAGACTGGAAATACAATGCAATTATAGAGAATTCCAGGCACAATAAATAAATGCACTCCCTTGTTAAATTTGTCTCAATGTGGAGGTAATATTTTAACATTCTGCTCTCAGCTTTTCAAATTGATTTCCTTTACATGTACATTTTTTAAACAAACAACTGCATTAAAAATAAGTCATTTCAATTGTTGAGTAGTTACGACGAGTATCTACTTTATTTGAAAGAGTCAAAACAAGGTTAATGCAGGTGTATTGACATCTTAATGGCTCCTGACAAGGTAATAGCTCCTTAAGAAAAATAAAGAAGGAAGGGTGAATAGTATAGCAAAACGGAACACAACAGGGTGGAGTTATTATAAGTAAATGTTTCTTTGTACTATGAGTTTAAGGGTGTAAACAAAATGTATCCATTTGAAATAATGGTGTTAACAAAAAAACATCAATATTGCTCACTTACCAACAGCTTACATACAAAATATATGAAATATTTTAATATTTAATACTATTTAATATTAATAATTGTATGTATGCAAGTCAGTGTTTAAGGTCAGATGTTAAAAAGTTCTTCAGTGACTTCAAAGACAGATTTTACTTTTGTTCTATTATAACCAGTAAGAAAATAGTGCAAGAGGCCAAGGAGGCTGGTCAAGGTCATACCAACTTAGAGAAAAAGGAGAAATGCAGGAGCTCAGCCTGGCGATGTACTGCCCCATATCTGAACTTATATTTCATAATGACTCTTAATTCATTCTGCTAAGAATATTTTCAAATTGGATACCTATTTTCAGAAACCAACCGATACCCCGATTTGAATATTTCTTCATTACCTTGTGTTTTCCGTCTAAGTTACCAACTGCCTTTCAAATTCTTGGACCAAACACTTAACATAAAAGTCACTATTCCTTCTTAAATAGGCTTTTCAAATATCTACCGTATTTTAACAACGTAAAACAAAGCTTATAAATTTGATCAGATTTCTCAGTAATAATCAACCTAAGACTGATCATTGCTCAGAATTTTTAAGAGATGTTAGGATTTGAGTTGTAAGCTTTCATTTCCAAACAAATTACATGTACTTTCGTTTTGATAATTTTTAATTCCTACAACCCACAGGCTTGGTGTTGATTGCCCTGTGTCTTAGTGTATCCGCTGTCTTCTGAGTCAGTGGCTGTTTTTACTATACAAATTGCAATTTCAGTGACGCTTTCCCAGTATAACATCAGGACTTTACAGGACGTTTGCTAAAATAAAATATCTAGTTTGAATCTAAGCGGTGAAGCACATTATGTGGGTAATTTGGGGAATTTTGAATCCCAATTTATATTGTTGACTAAAAATAATAGTTATATAATGTTAATAGTATAACTCAATATATATTGGATGAATAATAATATACTTTAACTAACATTATCAAAACATTTTCATTCACTCTACAATTGAATTCTGCATTTTCAACCATATTGAATTCTCTGTATGTCTCAAAGGACCCAAGCTCTTTAATGCTTTGCTTTATCTATTACTTTCCTTACATTATACGTTTTTATTGTTAGCCCGGTCAGTTGTTATTAATTCATCAACAGGCAAATAAAATATTGTGTCCTTAAAGTAACTGTGACTCCACTTCTTTGGGAAACTTAGTCTCTGCAGCACAATTACATTACCTCTGTTTTACCATGCACACCAAGCCTCTGACTGTAATTGTCATTCTACGCAGCCTCGCCTTTATGTGGCTGTAATATATTGAAATAACCCTTAAGGCAATCAGTTAAAATGCTTACACCTTTACTTTTTTGAGATATGACAACTGAGGGATGTGAACACTTAGCGTGTGGATACAGAACTTCTGTCGTTTCTTTCCTGGAGCCAGGTCATGTTTTCTGACCTTTAACAAGAAGTGGAACATTCCCTATCCCTATCTGTTTCAGCTCTACTCTCTCATTTAGATATTTAGTACACAAATAGCTTCAATTTTTATATTCTTCAGTTTCCTTCTAACTGACTCTGTAAAAGGAAGAGAGAGAGAGAAAGAAAGAGAGAAATGGACAAAACAGGAAAGAGAGAATGAAGCAGATAGTAAGTATTTACACAAACTGGTATGCATATGTAGTTTTTAACCTTCAAGAACCCAGGAAAAGCTTATAACACTTTGCGAATGTGATAAATTCATAGTTGCGGGCATGCGTGTTGTACCTATGGCACTTGAGCCCAAGCATGTTATCTATAAGAAGTTATTTTGATGAAAGATGAGTGAGTTGAAAGATTTTTCCCAATTTTGTTTTAAAAACAAACTCAGAAAATGCAGAATCCTCAAAGTCTAGCACATCAATCATACTAAGATTCTAATACTACAGGATACCATTGATCCATGCAAACTTCCACCCACTTGGTACAAAATTACGAAGCAGAGCTAGCCTCAAAATATAATATAAATATGATTCCACTGGTATATATTATAAACAATAATAAGATAATTGAATAATGTATCGACCTATACTCACGTATATATTTAATTAAAACTATATGGGGCTCTACATGCACTCCCTTCTTCTCTGATTAGATTATTATTGAATTTTGCTCATGCAGTTTTAATATAATCTTAATTACCTGTTAAAAGAAAAAGTTGAAGATTCTCTCCAAAAGTTAACATAAAGTATTAATCTTTAACATGAATCATTTATTTTTGTCATCATTTTTATTCATCTAAATATTATCATGTACAGTAGATGATATTATTTTAATGTACATGACATCATTTCAGATTTCCAACATTTTTAGGAAAACTCGCTTTTTCCCCATGAAAAGTATGTTGTAAAAAATAGTAATAACTACGGACACTGATGATGGTCTTCAATCAGGAATGCAAAAGTGCATGGTAATAAATTTTCCCTTCTCTTAGAGTTTCATTACGGGTTTCCAAATCATTGTTCACATATAAGAGAGACAGATTTTAATTAAGGCAGCAATAAAAATAAAATTCTCATTCAAAATGTATCACAAACAAAGTAATGAAAGAAATAATTATCACTGTGTACTCAACATTCACGACTTTCTGATAAAAAACTACTCAATATTTGGGATATGTAAGTATAGCAGAATGTTTGAGCATTTTTCAGGGAAAAGATCTTTTCTGCATATATCGCAGAAGAAACATGAAGTGAAACAAAGGGACCCACCTACTGAGAATAAGTCAATATACACCAATGAGTTGAAATAAACGTGTTATTTTATCCTAATCGTGAGAACCTATAAAACAACGTGTTTTAAATTAATTGGAATAATAGAGTATGCAGCTGCGGGTGTATCTGAGTGGTTAAAGCATTTGACTAAAATGCAAGGAAAAAAAAAAAACAGGGGTTTAATCTCCAGCACCATGTAATGATTAGTGGGGTATGATGGTACTCAGAAAGCTGAGACAGGAGGATTGCCGCGAGTCTGAAGCCAGCTGAGGGTACATTGTGGGTTCGGGACCATCCTGGATTGCAGAGCAAGAACTAGTCTCAAAGAAAAAAAGAGGGGGTTGTCTTTGAGAGAGAAAAAAAAAATATTCCAAACAGCACGCTCCAAGAACTTCACATTTTCCAACATTTTGCCAACCTTTTTAGTGTTTTCAGTGTTTTCTTCCAGCTTGTAACAAATTCTATTAAGCAAGTCATCTCAAGTTCTACGGCATCCAAGACTATTAGGAAGTACGTTCCATGATTTGTAAACAAAATTGAGGTGCCCCAAAGTTAGTGAATACAACTCATGTTTTCAAGCAAAAACTCTCAATATGTCACCTGAAATAAATAAAGTAGCGTTTCACAGAGGTGAAAGTATTCAAGTACAAAGCAAGTTAAACATTCTTCATGTTTTATCCAATTCATTATTTTTACTATATATCCTTTCCCTTTGTAGCACTCCTTTACTAGAGGAACTTATAAGAACTTCATATCTACATATCATGGCTATTATGCATATCTTAACAATCACAGTTGTTTCACATGAGTTGAACTATTCTGAGACATAATCTGAAGTATTCAGTGTCATATGTTTTGACAAATATGTAATAAAAATCATAATGAGAATTCACCACCTTCAAAAGGTCTCTCTTGTCTTTTCAATCTTCAGAGTAGATTAGCACAGCTGCTTCTGGGTAACTTATGAGTGGAATTATACAATATATATTCTTTCATTTTAGAAATCTTTCATCTTTTTCTTCGAATTATTTCACATTGAGAGTTTTCTACTTTTTCTCTGTACAGCAGAGGAGCATTTCATTGCATCTTTATAGGCCAAGATACTGTCCCACTCTAGGGTTGAAGGTCATTTAGATAAATTCCTGTTTGAAGCTACTACATCGATCTGTATAAGAATCTCTAATATACTTTTACTTCTTTTTGTAAATAGCTAAGAGCAACATTTCTAGTTCATAAGGTAAATAAATGCTTAATTTTAGGCAAGACTAGCATCATATTCTCCTAAGTTTTCTCCCCACTTTACATTTATGCTGCAACATTTGAAAAATTGTAAGTTTCCATAACCTCACCAGCATCTGGAATTACCATCTTGATTAATTTTAACCATTTTGGAGAATACCAAATTTCAAATCACTGTAGTGCCTTTCTGAAGGTGTCAAATAATCTTACACACTCGGCTTATTTAAAAATAGCTGACAATGAATAAAATTGTTCAAATTGTCTGTGTGTATGTTTCATAGTGTCTTTTTCTGAGAATTTTCATAATTTTTGATTATCATATCTTTGTCTTATGAAAATTACTGAATTTATTGACATAAGAATTTTATACCTCATTGTTAATCTTTTGTTATTTATTATTAGTATTTAATCATCTATTTAAAGTGAACTATATAGCACATGCAGTTTTTTGTGTAATTAAAAATTTACAAGAAATTGTAAGCACTATGAAATTAGGTTTTATGTTTGTCTAAATTTAGTCAATCATAAAATAAAAAAAAAAAACAAGGAAATGTAAATGGGTAACATCCAAGGAGCTTATTCAATTTTAACCTGTTTGCACACATTTTATCATGTGTGTGCATTTGATATAATTTTATGTAGATTCATGTTTAGTAGATTTTAAAGGTATTATATACTGAATAATGATATGTTATGTCTGATATTGATAAATGATGATCAGTCCTCTCTCTCCTTCTTTCTTTCAACATTTTTACTAAAAGTTTAGCAATTTTATCAGTCTTTTCAAAACAGACTTAATGTTATTGATTCATAGAGGTTTATTTTAGCTTTTATTATTTCCATATTTACTCTAATTTTAACTTTTTATAATTTCTTATCTTCTATTTGACTCTACTGTCTCTTTTGAGCTTTTACCTCCCTCATATAGGATCTTCAAATATTCACCTTTCAGTAATACTGTACCACTACCTTTCTCAGGTATGTATATTGGCCTGATTGATATCATTCAATTAAAATATTTTCAAATTGCTTTTATTATTTCTCAAGTCACTAAAAATTATAATGCATTCCTATTATAAATTTCTGAATATTTTCCGTTTGTATAATTGTTGATTCAGCAATTATGTAGTTGTGACTTGTGCAAGTCTTATTCTGTGGACCATCAGGTGGTCTATTCAGGTGAAAACTCAGAAATCATGATAATCATTTCTAAATATGTTTTTGTAACGTAACGTTACATAATTTTAGTTAGATTGGTAATGCTGGTTAGATCTACAGTTGATGTTTTGTTTTGTATGTTGATTTATGCAACAGAAATATATTCATATTCTAAGTTTTGATTATAGATTTCACTTCTGTTGACTTGTCCTTTTGCTTGATATGATTCAAAGTTCTGTTTTCAGTACAATACATGGAGCTTTGCTCCTCACCTGACAAGCTGGCCCTTTGAGTGTTCATGTATGTGCATTTTCATGCTTGTTTCTGAATCTAGATGCACATATGAACTTTAAAATCTTCTTCTTTGTCTTGATCATTTTTATCACTTTTACTGTTTACAGAAGAAATCTCATTCCACATGTTAAATTTCACCTTAATAACGTCATTATATTTTAAAGCTATTTTATTTATAGATATATAATTGATTATTTTTAATGGAGTCATTCAAGTTCTGCCTTTCAACAAGAGAGTTTACTCTGGTTCAGTTTTATGTAGCTTTTGGATTTATATGTACTACTTAAGCATATCTTTTTCATCCATTTTATCTCTTTTCTTCTTGTTTAAAGTGATCTATTTTGGTAAGATTTAATTTTGGATTGATCTTTTATTTATATGTATATCTGCCTTTTTAGATTTCTTCTGCTATTTTCTACATATTTTTAAATTTTTCAAGTGAAATTTCAGTTGCTGAAACACTGTTTCGTAAACACAGGGAAATTTTTCTAAGTTGTGGAAGATACATTCATTGTATCAGTCAGCTTCATTCCCATCGAGAAAGGAAATCCTGGCCCTGCTTGACTCTTCTCAGGAGTACAGAACTATTGCATGGGCCTCCCCTGCCCCTCCCGGGGCAACTGTAAGGTGCTCAGTACAACATAGAATGCTTTGGAGAGCAAAAGGGTAGAATGAAATTTTTTGTGCTTTTACACTTCTTTTAGTGCGTTACATTCACATTTCTATATTTCTTCAACTTACACGTGCCTTGAAAAACGGTTTCTTCTGCCATTTTTCTTGACTGCTCCAATGCCACTGTCCTGTACTGCGTAGAAGCCCTGACTGCCGCATGAGACATCATAGTCAGACCTTTAATTCGTTCTGCATTCATAAGCACATTCATTTTTAGCATCCAATGAAATTGGAAAGAAAAAGGGGGCAAGTGGTTGCAGACTCTTTCCTCTGCACAGTCCTTTGGTGTATAAACCATTACAGAAATCCACATATATGTGTCTATCTAAATACCTACCAGTTTCTCCTTAAGACTACCTACTGAAGATAAGATTTATTCTTACAATGCAGTCTCCACATCGCAAAAGATAAAATTAGCTGTAGAGGGCAACCCACTTGGGACCACCTCTAAGATAATGGAATCTTTATCCCTTGTCCTTGTTTTTCAATAAAGAGCTATCCTACCTATTCTACTTTACCTCCTTCATCCTAGATTTAAAAAATAATCAGTATAGGCCTCTGCTTCAAAGAATTTGTTAAAACTCTGTGTTATTAGTTCTGTATTTTCTGTCATTTTTATTCTTATTTGTATATGTTTACAGTATGCTGTATATCTATTAAATTTAACTTCTAAAAGCTAGAAATCCGTAGCTTCTGTGGCTTGTTTTTCTGGTTTAAGTGACAGGAGCTTTTCTTGATACTTCCTACATGGTAGTTGACGATTGTGTTTTATTTTCACCTAACACTATATTTTTAGCCTTTCTCGATGAATCTACAGTGAAATATAATTATAGTGAATGTTTGCTGTATAAACCATGTTAAAATAACCCGTTTCCATGTTTTGGCCCCATACGCTGACTCAAAGTCTGTTCTGCCGCCTACACTGTTATGTTGACTTCCCCGGCATCTGTCTCCAAGCATCTGTTTCCTTTTGGAACTTTGTCCTTCATTGAGATGATTTTTTTTTTACATAACCTCTTTCCAGGAAATATTGAGAAGTGGAGCCTAAAGTGACCTAACTCCACTGGGATAACTGTAAAATAAATTCTAAGAGAATGTCAGCAACAGAGCCTAAGTGACCTTTCCTAAACCAATCTTATCATATTTTTGACAGTTACACTGAGCATCCGTTTTGGGACTGCTCGGCTGTATCAGTTTCTCCAGATCCTGAATTCTAAGCTCCGCTTTGGGCATCACTTTCTACTGCAGCAATTCCTTCTCTGCAATCTTCCACATTTGCTCCATGTAAAATGGAAAAATTTCATTTCCTGAGTCCATTGAGAAGCCACACAATAGGAACTTATACTTCCCTTCTTAACACCAACTGAAAGTTTTGAATGAGGCAAACATTGTCCAGGGAAAGACAGCAAAAGGAAAATAACCCACAAGCTATGTACCTTCCATTGAGTGTTGCATTGCAAAGATAACCTATGGTATTTATGCAAAGACTTATAAAATTGCATCCGTGGAAACGTGCTTTGTGGCTCTAAGTGAAGTGGCCAGAGCTCCAAAGGAAGGATATTGTGCTTCCCCAGCTGCCTCACCCTCCCTCTCCATGATTTCGTCATCCCAAATACATCGTCAGCATGCATTCCTGGCTACCATGTCTATTTTCTAGGAGCTAAGAAATTACAACGGTTCAGAGTACAGTCAGACTAAATTGGCTCTGTCACTTTCTTGTAAAATAATTTTTTAGCACTTAATCTATACAGTCATCAATTTTTATTCTGTAAAATGAAGATACTATTAATAGATGCCATCATGGTTATATAAATCCAGATACAGGGGCCCCTCATAGGATATAACTAATGCAGGCTGACGGATGATCCTCCAAATATGTCTTGCCTTGACATCACATCCTTTCTCCTAAATCCCTGTGCTTGCAATTGTAACAGACGGTGGCAGGCCTTAGGGACGACCAAAGCCTCAGGGGTGCACAGAGAGATGGGAATTGAGGGCAGATTGCAGCACTGGTGCTCTGAGACAGCCAGATCCATCCAAGGAGGAGGGCGGGCACACAGCAAAGACGGAACAAGAAGCAGACATGCAGAAACAACCTCTCTACAAGAGGCCATATGATGGAAATTATATTTGACGTGACTGTTCACGGTTGCTATTTACGGTTTCAGCAGGAACCAGCCATTACTGATTGGTTTTCCTATGTGTTAACCCGGTTTTGCACAAATGTGTGTGTGCGTGTGTGTGTGCGTGTGTGCATGTGTGTGTGTGTGTGTTTTCCCTCCAGAAGTAAATTTGCAATAGTTCTCTATTATTTGCAGTAAGAATTTTATTGAACTATTTTCTAAGTGTTTTCCAATCTAAATATTATTTTCCTGTCAAATACATATTTAATTTACTCACATTTCTCTTGACACTGTTTTGTAAAAGGTTTTACTTTTTATTTTTAAAATAAAGATATAAATTTCCATGCACATATGTCTATGTGCACACACATTTACAGTTAAAAATCTATTCAAAGATTAGTACACATTTCTGTAAACCAAGGACAACATGTACTTAGGTAGCAGGATTACACTGTCATATCTAAGCATAATTCTTGGCATGTATCTTTGGCTTAATAAATATTAACTTGATTGAGTAAAATAGTACTTACAATGTGGATACTAAAAGCAGACTTGCCATAGAACTTCATAAAAATTAGCAACTCTTGTGAGTGAATCAAAGAAAGACAAAATAAAGGAATCAGGAAATTACAAAAAGTAGATGAAAACATTTTCATACATATATATGTGGTTCAAATATATAAAAATGTTTCATATCTACATTTTGTACTTTGCCTTAAGCATGAATATAATATTTAAAATGTGAACGAATGCCAGGAAAACATTGTAATGAACTTCACATTAGCACTAAGTAAGAACCTTTCCCTTTCTTCGAAGGATCAATAATCTGAAAGGTTGCCACGTGCTCCTTTGCATAGTAACAAAGGTCGGAAACATTGGCAAAACTTCAAAATCAATGCACATACTAGGGAACTGCTGAAATCCACAGATAATAGAAATAAAACTGAAGAAATAACATAAAAGCTAATTTTTATTCTCAGGTTAAACAGTATAATTTTTTAATTTTATTATAACTCTGTGGATGAAAAACAGATCATACATTTCATATGAGACATATGAAAACATATTGCTACATTTTCTTCTTTGTCAAAGTGTGTTTTCTGTGCTACAAATCTCATCAATCAGATGGTTTTGCTATGCCTTTCAGTATGTAACACACATGAACCTGCAAAGACGAATGTTGTCATTAGCATATATAAACATTTTATTTTATGTTTCTAAATTTCTTAGTATAAAGTCACTTTGTAATTACTCTGTGCTCTACAAATAACCATCCTGGCAATTAGTAAACTATTATTTATTCATGTTACTCTTCTCTTCCTCCTTTGTTATCTTTTTGGTTTATACTCAAACTGTTCACAATGTGTGTGTGTGTGTGTGTGTGTGTGTGTGTGTGTGTGTGTGTGTGTGTGTGTGTTTGTATTAGAAAGTATACTTCAGTAATAGACAATCAAGATTATTTATTGTGGTGTTATCCAATTAACTACTTATGGTCTTAGGTTTCTATGTTTTACCAAAGAACTTTCTGACTATAATATTACAAATACTATCAGCCTATTTATGACTGAAATTCCATGACTGAAAAGGATAATTCTGACCACTTAACAATGGAGAAGCAACAATAACTACAAAATGCATTTATGTTCTTCAACTTTGAAAAGTTGACAAATTTTAAATTGCAGCTGTCCTGGAGGATAAGATACAAAGCTAAATTTCAAGAGAAACTGTGGAGCAGCCCACAATGCAGTTGTACATACACATGGTGAAAAGGTTAATGAATGACTGCAGCTGTATCTGAATGAATGCATCTGTGTATGCACACGTGTATGAAATGAATGTGTGGATGAGTGTAATTGAATTAAAAACACAGAAGATGTGGTCAAATTGGAGTTTCATTTCCTTTTTACATGCAAGTGACTTGAATTTTCGAAACAGATAACCTTACATATAAAACAGACCCTTGATACAATTAAAATCACACTTTGCATCTATTAAGTGCCTGATAAAGATAGAATTCATCATGATGAGAAGAATATTTTTTAAATTTTATCAAAACGTTTGGATGAAATAGATAAAATGTACTTCAACTGAAATTGGAAAGATCAAATAAAAAACCATGTAAAATTGGTATTGGTAAATGTAAAATTTTTATATCAGGGTGGCCATTTCATTAATCATTTATTAAAGACCAACAAAAAATGGAAAATAAAATTGAACAGCTCTTTTAACATAAGAATTTGAGATGTAGTAATAATTCTTGTCACTCTATGTAGAAAAAAAGAAATCTCATTCAAAATTACAATCAAGCTCTGAGATAAAGCAGAGTTACTTTTAATATTAAATAAATGTAGGATTTCTGTGTAGAATTACGTATTCTGGGAAAGAAGTCTCCACATGGGACAGTCTGAGGAGGAATGAGTAAAAGAAAAGAAGTCACATGGTTGCATGACAATGAAATAAACTGGCCAAATGGAAAAAGTACACTTATAAAGTAATTCAAAGACAAATCAAAACATAATAATATAGAAAAATAAAATACTAAAATATAGGAAATGCAAATACTGTCCTTTTGAAGTTCTTACCATGTAAGATAGAATATTATACCTACTGAATGACTCATCTAACATAAAATTTAAACTATTTGTATCAACTCAAGTGTAATTGGAAAGGACAAGAATTCTGAAAAAAATTATCTTTAGATATTTTGGATAACCAAATTTAACCCAAGAATTCAGCGATGTTGAATACGCAATAGACCTTGAGAAATAGAAAATACAATTGTTGTCTCCAGGATATTGTTTATTTTCAATATATAGTAAAATCCCAAGGGACTTAGCATTTAGTGAATTTCATCTAGCCCTAGATTATTCTGGGAGGCATAATGTATTAGTTTCTTAAACGGACCAAGCCACAATAATGCATCAGAAAGCCCAGAACTTGGATATTAATTATTTTATTTAAATATTTAAGCAATATTAAAACTTTAATTTGTACAGAAACTTTTTTCTCAGGTAAATATTAGAAATATAGACTCCAGGAAGGAAATATTTACCATGTGAATTTCAGAATAGAGGATTTAAATGCTTATGCAAGGGCTGACATAGGTAAATATCAGAATGATGCTGAAGGAAACTATATTTGAGCAGCTGGAAGGAATCATCCATGATTTGGGAGACATAGAAATGTTAAGAGTCCCGAGTCCCAAACAATTCTAGCATAATATAGACAATTGTTGCTGGAGTTATTTTTTGAAGCAAATATTAGAAAGCACCCCTCCTTATCTGCCAGCTTTTGTCCTACCAACAACTCTAGCCTCCTGGTTGGTGCTAGCTCCCTCTACTGTATTCCATTGATCAAATATATCAGGAAGCAGCCAGGAAAGTGCAAGCGATAGCTCTCTTTGTTTATAGAAGCTTCTCTTTTATAAAGACAGATAAATTCAAAGCTGTTGTAGGAAAATGTACACAAGTGAGACCATCATGCTTAGCGAAGTGAGCCAAACTCAGAAGGGAAAATATTGCATGGTTTATTATGAGAAATCCAGAATACAGGCATTAATGGATGTGATGGAGGGCTTGGAGGGTGTGAGAGAAGGAGGAGGAGAGACGATGAGGATGAGGAAGGTTTGTAATGTAGTCATGATATGTACGTGCACAAGATCCTCAAGCTTAATGGAACCATGGTATGCAATACATATATACTGGGGAAATAATGAAAGCAGTGCAGAGAAGAAGTATAGACTTAATTGGGAGCTCGTAAGACCAAATCACACATCGGCATTGTGAGCTGTCCCATATTGTCAAGTTACATTAAGCTTGAGAGAAGATCTTTTATTTTATGACAATAAAAAATAATTTTAAATATAAAGATTTTATCAACATTAATTGCTGTAATCTGTAGGAAGCATCATAGAAGCTTAACATACAGGAATTAGTGAGCAATCAGTAAGTACTTCAAATATAATTATTCATACTATATATATATATGAAATTGTGAAACATTAATTGTTAAAATTAAGATGATGACAAAACTAATTTGGTAATCAATAAAGGAAACCAAGAAAAGTTTTTATTAAGGTAAATATTTAACAATGTATTACAAATATTATGAGCTACTCTTCTTTAAAAAGACTATAATAAGAATACAAGACTATTTACTGTGCCAAAGAACTGTGTGATGATACAAATATTAGAGAAATTACCATGAGGAAACGCAGTACAGTGCTAAACATAACTCATTCTGCATGGTAAATACATGGAATTCAGAAGTTTGATTTTGAGTATTATTAAAACTTTACTTTCGTCTTATAGACAAAGCTATAAAATATAAAATAAATTATTAAGTTTTGAGACAGAGTGGTGTATGAAGGAGAAACACATAGAGTCTGAATGCACACACAGCTCTGCCTTCAGCTAAAGATGGAAACTAAGTCAAACCAGTCAACATCTTTCAAAGATTTAAAACCTCTGGGTAATCATTGCATCACACACATTATATAGATAACAATATTTCTATATTATTATCACATATCTAGAATGACTGATAAAAAGAGCATGAATAGTATCACTGTATATTTTATTCTCTAATATAGGATGGAACATTGAAAACTGTCTACCAAAAGGCACAGAAAAGACTGATTTATTTGATTTGAATGTATGTATAATACTGAATACAACATCATCTTAATTGGTGTTTTAAAATTATCATTTTACCCTTAATATTCCCAGTATGATTATATCTAATTGTTATTACTCTTTCTTTTGTGCCTACACTACTATTATCACTGATGTCAACACTATAATTACTGACAATTATGAGTATGATTAAATAAAACATAAGTACTAAAGAATACATGGATGAAATGTAAAGTATTATCTATTGATTAAATAGGTTTCACCTTAAACTTTTCAAAATTTAAACAGTAGGTATTTATATGAGTAACTTTCTTCATGAGAAAACTCTATACATTGCTAACAGTTAAGAGTAGAGGCAAAGGAATCTTAGATATTAATTCAAGATTTTGGTAGTAGATTTTTTTTCATATTTTTTTATTGCCCCCACCCCAGTAGATTTATTTTGTTAACTACTCTTTTTTTTTTTTTTTTTTTTTTTTTTTTTTTTTTTTTTTTTTTTTTTTTTTTTTGCGCTGGGACCACACACTCAAAAAACACAAGTGAAGGGAGAAAATTTTGGTTTTAACTCACAGTGTAGGACGTCTCACCACATTAACAGTAGCTGGCAATCCTGCGACGATGAAGAGCAGCTACTCCCAACCTCACAAAAGGAAAGATCTGGACTTTGGAGAATCCAGGAGAATATACTCTTCTAGGCCACAGCCTCGTGATCTGCTACACCCTCAATAATCCTCCCCACCCAGCCAGCTCCCACCTCCTAAGAGCCCTAAAAACACTAGTGCATGAAATCCACAGATAATCTGTAGTATCCAGATACATTAGGCTTTGGGGAACCTAACTGATTCAAACCACAACACTTACATTCTCTGTTCCTCAGTTTCCTTATATCTGTAAATAAAATAATTATATTTTTCTTCCCAAGAATGTCTTTCATTAAATACTATATGTTAATAAATGTAAATTCATTACAGAGTGAAGAATTTAGAAATTATTCAAGATAAGCTTCAAAATAACTGCATGAAGTCTTTACCAATGGATGCTCTATTTTATGTCCTCTTGACTAAATTTGATAAAAATTCTAAACATCCAAAATCTATTTTAAAGATAAACTATTTTATAGATGCATAGTATTCCATTGTGTATAAATACCACAGTTTCTGTATCCAAAGTCCGACAGCTTGGAGGCTTTTGTAAGCAGATGGAGGCAACATGAAACCACCATGCTTATTGAAGCGAGTAGGAAGCAGAAAGTGAAATATCAAATAGTTTCTTTGATATAAGAAACCCAGATCTCAGATCAGAATTATCTCATAGAACTTAAAGTGAAAAATAAAGGCAACGGGGTGGGGGTGGGTTGTGGGAGTAGGTAGGGGGTGGATAGAAAGGAAAGCAGGGAAGATCTTGTTACCTTGGCTAGATATTAATATGCACAAAATGCCCAAAACCAATGTAAACCTTAAATTTTGCACTTATACATATCAATAAAATGGGGGGAGGGGAATAAACTATTTTGAAACTTCCAATACAATTTTGCCTGTTTTATATACTAATATTTCAATTCGATTGTTAAATTAATATTAGCACATGCTATTGAGATAAGAAAACCAAATATGGTAGTAAAAGACATGGTTTTGCAATTGTATGGAATATCTTTTCAAAAAATAAAT